>NDXB01018471.1:454727-516718 GCA_002631895.1 Agapornis roseicollis
AAAAAAAAAAAAAAAAAAAAAAAAAAAAAAAAAAAAGAAAGAGCAGCAGATGCAATGGAAAAATGAAGTGAGAACAGCAATGCTCCTAGGTCACCCTTCTTCTCCTTTCCATTGTGCTTGCCAAGCACAACCCATTTTGGTCTCTGCTAACAATGCTTCGAGCTGCACTACACCATGCTCCAGCCCTCCAGAGCATGAGCTGAAACACAATCTCCTGGCAGCCCCTGGGAAATGCAGCAGTGAGGAACACAATGGCTAATGAGGCTTTTACCCTGACTCCAGAGCTGTGGGGTGGCACTGCCATGAGATGAGTGTGCCAGGATACCACGTGAGGATCGCAAATGGCCCAGGAAGACACCATGTGCAGCATTGGAGCAAGAGGCCAGCCACAGCTCTGCGTGTGTGAGAAATGGCATGGCAGTTAGGATAAGGCTGTTGATGAGCCCTGGGGGATTCATACACCAGTCTGTCATGTTTAATCCAAAAGATACAGTTTTCCCCTCTGCTTGTCCACAATCCTTATGACTATGAACTGCTCATGTTTTGGTCTGTCCTGAAGGAGAGCTTCAAAACCCAAGGAGAATAATCCAAGGTAAAGCCCCAGGAAGTAGCATGTTCAGGTGCCTGGTCCCTTGCACTTGGTCTTAGAATAGTTAGGGTTGGAAAGGACCTTAAGATCATCCAGTTCCAACCCCCCTGCCATAAGCAGGGACACCTCACACTAAACCATGTCACCCAAGGCTTCATCCAATCTGGCCTTGAACACTGCCAGGGATGGAGCACTCACAGCCTCCCTGGCCAACCCATTCCAGCATCTCACCAGCCTAACAGGAAAGAATTTCTTCCTTATATCCAATCTAAACCTCCCCTGTTTAAATTTGAACCTGTTACCCCTTGTCCTGTCACTACAGTCCCTAATGAAGAGTCCCTCCCCAGCATCCCTATAGGCCGCCTTCAGAAACTGGAAGGCTGCTATGAGGTCTCCACACAGCCTTCTGTTCCCCAGGCTGAACTCTCTCAGCCTGTCTTCGTATGGGAGATGCTCCAGTCCCCTGCTCATCTTCGTGGCCCTCCTCTGGACTTGTTCCAACAGCTCCATGTCCTTTTTATGTTGAGGACACCAGAACTGCACACAATTCTCCAAGTGAGGTCTCACAAGAGCAGAGTAGAAGGGCAGGGTCACCTCCTTGAAGAGATTGAAGTTGAACTCTGTTCAGCAAAGTCACCTCTGGCCTGTGGTCTGCAGCCACCTATTTCTGAAAGGTCCATGAAAGGTAGCTAAGGAGAAAATTTGCTGGCCAGTTTAAATTCACAGTGTGGGGCTTGTGCCTTCAAAAGGAGAAAATATTGTGAAGATCTATCAGAAGGGTTGAAAGCCACCAGTAAGTAAAATTGGAGGCATTTACAGGAGATATGGCTATGCTGGCTGTGGTGTATCTTTTCATTCCCAAAGAAGTTTTGCCTGCTTTTAGAAAGCACTGCAGGACCTGGTTCCTCTCATAGTCCTCCCTTAGGTATTGGCTACAGAGTAAATGGAGGATGTTTTTCTTCCCTGAATATCTATTTCCTTCCTAAATAAACCATGGTTGAGTCTGTTGTAGGGTTTTTGTTTTGGTTTAGGTTTTGTTTTGTTTTCGTTGAATGGAAGAAACACAAGCCAGTAAGGGTCTTACAAAGCTTTTAGTCCCTGGATACTATGAGGATTGTTGAAATCACTGAACACAGAATAGGATAGGACCTTGGGATCAGCTAACCCATCAACCTTGGAAAGGTTAGATTAGGGCTAGTTAGATTAACTAAACATAGCCCAAGCCTGGCAGATGTTTTCTGACATGTCTTTAACAGCACTCCAATCCTCCAGCCTACTTGAGAAGTGATTCACTCACCTTATTGTTTAGAGATAGTTTGTGGTACTGACCTGGATCTTACTGTGTTTAGGCACATGAGTTTGACTTTTCTCAGTGGGAAAAGAGAATGGGTTACTCCCTTGTCTTCTGCAGTGACTTTTCACATGTTCGAAGCTTAATACTGTGGCTCCTCTCAGTCTTCTGTAGACTGGATGAAAACAAAAGCCATGCTTTCTAGACTTCCCATCACAGTTGGGGGGTTGGCTGTGATAGGAAAGCAGCTGGGCTACCCTCTGCAGATCTTCCACTGTCTGTGATGGTGATGATAGAGAGGGAGTGGATAAAAGTATGACAGGTCAAATGCCTCCAGTGCTCTGCACTCACATTGCTCAGCTGAGAGCAATTCATATGCATCAGCACCAAGATGCCCTTTTGCAAACCATCCAAAGGCTTGAAGCTGTGGTTCCCCAAAAATGCCCTCATCCTCATGAGTCACAGGACAAAGGAGCTGCTGGGTTTGGACCTTGTTACCTGGTCTGTGTCCTCTACTGAGATGAACCTTGTGATCTCTTCTGGTCTGACTCTTACCTCTTACACCACTGAGCTCCCAGGAAGGCTTGGACTGAGATTCAAGCACCCACTCTGTGGGCAAGTTCAGACACGGGTTTTTGCAAGCAGGTCTTTGCTTCACCCATGGACAATATTCATCTGGGTGGTTTGCCTCCAGCCCCATCTGTTGTTGTAGCTTCACGCATGCAGCTTGTGGCTTGCTCTTGCCTCCTACTCTTTGGCCTGACAAAGTCCCATCCCTGTTGCAAATACCACAGCCTTGAAGCAGGCAGTTACAGTGCTCCTCTCATGTTACAGGGAAATCAATCCTTTCCATCCATAGAGAAGTAGAACTGCATTGAACTGTTTTCTGAGTCGGCGCCATTCTTGAAGCTGGTGAAATGTCAGGATTTGATTCATGGTTTCTGCAAGGCTGTTGTATGGTAAACCTAGGCTAACCCCCTCTACGTACATGAGGCTAAATTTTGTTTATGACAGGACATTGCTCCATATCCAGCCTATTGCATGGACACACTTTCTGTCTCTAGTGTTATCGTCTAACCCTCCTACACTTAAGACCTGGGGTCACCCCATCAATATTGCAGTGGAATACAGTTTTGTCTCACTGCATTCAGCAAGACAAAACCATGTTTGCAGGTAACATTTCAACAGCTCTTCTTATCCAGGCTGAAGCCTGGGGCATGTTTAAGGTGCCTGGGAGACTTAAGTGTGGATAGCTTCATTTTGGTCTTCTGACAGGACATAAGACTTTGGCCCCATCCTCCACAGGTTTCCCTTTAGCTGCTTTGCAGTGTCATAGCATCCTTTCTGCCACAACACAAACATACCTGATGGCATGCCTTGCACTTCTCCTGCAGCCAGGACTGTGGCCTGTATCACCTACATGTGCTTGTACCAGTATCATCCTCTTCACGCACTCAGAAAGAGGAGCCTCTGACCTACCAATAGTATGGTAATGAAATGGTGAGCTTGGTCATAGAGGTGACCTGGGAAATGCTCAGCTTTAGGGTTCCCTCTGCCAGGTGTTCCTTGCCTCTACCAGAAAAGATGCAGCTAGGTATGGCATCCATGCTAACACGGAAGTGCTACTGCTGGGGAATTCTGCCTCCAGAAGCCCATGCACAGCCAGTATGAAGCCCTCGTGCTGGGGCTTTTGGTGGGATACTGTTGTCATTGCATAGCAAAGCTTTGTAATCCCCCTCAGTACATACTCGTACAAGCTTTCAAGAGCCGGTAAGTGCTTTTCACAACCAGAGCAATTGTGTGCTGAAAATCAGGGAACACTTCATGTTGGTGGTTGGGTGCCCCCTCCCAGTGGCAGTTTTAGGTTGGTCACTGACACATGGGGACCACACCATGTCCTCCACAGCCAGCACAGCAGTGCCTCTGACAGCTCAGTCTCTCTGTGCTAAGCAGTGAACAGTTCCACCTCCATCCCCAAAGCATTTATCTCACTGGCCTTGGTGCTGTGGTCACCCTCACAGATCCCTACTCGGGCTCCATGAGAAAGAAACATCCTCAAAACCATAAATGATCATGTATTACTTCTGTTGAGGGCCCCAGTGCTAGTCCCTGCCCCAAGATGAGAATTTTGCAGTGGAGATCTGTATAAACAGACATGCTCTGTGCAAACTCCTGTGCCGGTCTGCTTTGCACTTAGGGTCTGAACAAGTTGCTTCTCTACTTGCAACTGCCAATACAAATTCTCCTGATGCATACAGACCAAACACTGCCTGACTGTCTTATGAGTTCCCAGCTCCAAAGGACAATTTTTGAAGTCCCTGGCAAAATTTATTCTGAATTCATGTTCCAAAAGGGCAGGAAGCATTCAAGCATTTCCTTATTCCAGAAAAGGTGGGAAAACTCTCAGAAGGTGACCTACCCTTTAACATGCTGCTTTTGTTCAGAGGGTTTCTTACACTGAAAGCCAGGTCTGATGCTTGCTTAGCTGCTCTGAGCAGTGTGAAAATGTTGTATTATGTGGTTGTCAGAAAACCATGATGAGGCTTGTCCACTTGGGAAATTTTACTGACATAACTTCTTTGACTGTCTGAATTATGCTGGTGTAGCAAAAGAGATGATAGATATGACCACATATTATATGTCATTCCTTAGCTAACAATGCCGTGCAAAGAACATGTTGTGGGCAATGTCTTGTTTTGATGTCTCTGGCCGGTGTAGACGGCGGCTTCCTCAGACTGCAGTCAATTCCCAAGGCTGCACAAAGGTTATGGACTGCCTCCAAGCTTCCAAGTCAGGGACCGTGTAGAGGTATAGTAGTAGCTAAACTACACAGTTACTTCTGATTACATGCACATCAGGGACACTAGCACCAGGCCTTTGGTGCATCTGCTATCAGTCAAGGTTGCAAAGCGTGAACTTTTGCTTAATGAGGAGTTGAAATAAACTACAACTGATAATGTAAAGCTGTGTATGTTTTGCTATACGAGATATAGCAGTGAGTTACCTTGAGAAGGAGTTTGTTAAGAAACTTGCAAGACAGTGGCCAGCCAAGAGTGTTTTGCAGCTAGCAGCGTCACCAAGCACCTATATGTGGTCTGAAGATCAGCAATGGAGGCAGATCCCAAAGCAACTGAGTCCTACAAAGTCCAAGCAGAGCTCAGATCCATGCAATGAGTTGTTTCCTAGCAAAGCCTAACAACTCTTGGTGTCTTGCCTGGTCCTTCCTGACCATGGATACCTTGACAGCTTCGCCAGCTGACATTGGAAGAGGATTCCCAGCAAAGAGAAGCAAGATAGCCCTCTTCCACACTTTTAGTCCTAGGTCATTTAGCCTGACCATAGAATAGAACCACAGAATGGTTTGGGTTGGAAGGGACCATAAAGCTCATTCAGTTCCAACCCCTGCCATGGGCAGGGACACCTTCCACTAGATCAGATTGCTCCAAGCCCTGTCCAACCTGGCCTTGAACATTCAAGGGATGAAAGCTCCATCTGGACACCATCAGCTCCAGGGAAGGACAAGACACAAACCCAACTAAAGTAGGTATGTAAGATTCTGACTTTTTTTGCTGTAAGTAACAAGTAGACTTTGGTTTTTTATGCTCTCTTCTGCAAGACAGCTGATTGGGAAAAGGCAAACCTGGGAGGCTGAACACCCCAGGTGTAACTGAGATCCCTGTTATGCTAAAGAGGAGCTTTGCTACACATGGCTCAGCTGTTTGGCCAAGCTCCTGTTGCTCTCATTAATGCCAGATTGGGTTTCCTGCAGGGCTCCTGCTGCTTTTCATCGTGTGGCCATTGGCCAGGAACTGCTGGGGAAAACCCTACCCATGCTAAGGCATGAGTAGGATCAGCTGATCCCAACCAAACCAGAGAGCTCTTGGGGTGCAAGGGCATAAAAGAAAACAGCAGGAACGTTGGATGAGCAATGAAGAGATGAAGATCAAAGGGTTAAAAATGCAAGAATAAGGAGCTGGGGAAAGCACAGAGCAAAGCCCTACCATTCATTCCCTCCTCTCCTTGTGCACATCCAGAATGCAAGGAGAGAAATAGGGAACAGGAGGCTGCCAAGGTCTTGTGATATGGTGGGCCTGCAGGTGGAGAGGGTGAGGTAGAAAGGTGGGGATTAAAACACATAGTCCTTGGGGAAGATAGGAGAGGGGTTGGGGTATGTCAGGTGCATGCAGAAGTCATTTATGTCTGGAGACCCCATAAGCCACGTTGTGATCATGTCTGTGCCTGCAGCTTCTGTGGGGTGTGGAGTTGGCTCATGGAGATAGCAGTCCTGCTGGTGTCCTTCAACATCTGAGGGTAAGGGCAACTCCTTTTAGGGGCTGGGAAGAGGGAGCAAGTGAAGTCCAACCATTTTTAGTCCAGAAAAGTTCTGAATTTGGTGACATCTGCCAGGACTGTTCTCTAGAGCACTAGGGTCTTTCTGCCATCTGCGCACAGGTGGAGGATACACAGTGGGAATTGACCAAGGACACCCCCTCTCTGGCCCTTGGTGGCTGCCTGCAGGAGACCTGGACCCCCAACTGGACAGGGGGAGAAAATAAGATGAAAAAACCCCCTTAAGGTCAAGATAGTGACAGTTTAACAATAAAAGCAAAATCTGCATGTGGAAGCAAGGCTAAAAGAGGAATTTGTTCACTTCCCATCAGCAGGCAATGTCTAGCCACGTCCTGGGAAGCCTGACCTCAGTCCACATAATGGTTGCTTGGGAAGATAAATGCCATAACCAAGAACACCCTCCTTCCTCCTATTCTTGATATTTTACTGTTGAATATGATATATAGTATAGTCATACAGTATATAATATTCTTTTGGTCAGTTTGGGTCAGCTGTCCCAGCTGTCCACTTCCAATCTCTCATCCACCCCTAGCCTACTTACCTGTGGGGGTCAGGGAGGAGAGAGACAAAGGCTTGCCACTGTGCAGGCATTGTTCAGCACTAGCCAAAACACTGGTGTACTATCAGTGCTGGCTTAGCCACAAATGCAAAGCACAGCACCATAGGGGCAGCTATGGAGAAAGTTAACTTGCCAACTCCATCCCAGACAAACCTAGTACAGACAGTAGGCTTGGCTTGTCTCTTTTGTACACACACTTGCTCACCTCTTTTTGCACACTCTTGCCATCTCATTTGGACCTGGGACTGCCTGCCCAGTGATACCCATTTCCTAAATGCCACTGTGCCAACTCCATCCTGTATACAATGAACCATTGTCTGATGTCCTCAGGATGCCCTCTGATGCCCCCACCCAGAGATACCCATCTCCCTCCTGCATGCTACCACATACACCCGTAAATGAGACATTATAGACGTTTGTGCTCATACACACCCGTTTGTTCCTACCACAAATACAGCTCAAACATAAATCTGAACCTTTGCTGGCAAGCTACTTAGCAACCTGAACTCTTCACCTAAACTAGACGACTGCACAGATGAGCAGCACTTACAATAAAAATCACATTAGGTTCCCTTCTGGCTTCCCATCCAGACAATGTGGTAGCCTGGGAGTCATGTTAGGTCAAGAGATACAGAAGACAGAACTAGCTGCAGCTGCCTTGAGCAGCTCTGGGAGGATCTTTGTTCAGTTTTGATCCTGCTTTAATACGCAAACGAAACTGGTTTAAGGCAACATGCAGAGTCCCTGGGAAACCCACTGCTAGAGCAGACACTTGGCTTTGTCTGGTGCTAAGGCACCCCATGCAGAATGGGGACTTTGTGTTAGCCTTTAAAAGATAACTAATTCGTATAGGAGGTTCATGAATATTCAGCTTGTGCTTAGGGTTGGGAAGAACAATCCCTAAAACAAAGAGGCAAATTCTTTTACCCTTCATTCGGTGGAATGCAGTTTTCAGCCTCCGGGCTGTGAGTAGCTTGCACTCCTGGACTGTCCCAGTCGGGTCCATTAATGACCCGTGGTTTTCCAAGCCTGAGCATGCATCACTTGTGAAAAACGGATGCAGTCAGCAGGGGCTTGGAGTTAATGTTTCCGGATGAAGGAGAGCTTGGAGGTGAGTCCAAGAGCATAAGGAGCCAAGGCTGAAGTTAGTCAGTCTAGCTGCTGTAGCCTCCCTGGCTTTGTCCCTTTCTGTGACTGGTACCTGCCCTGGGAAGCTATAGCAGAGAAGTCTCCCAGCAGTGTGGACAGGGCTTTTTCTACATACTGGGGGTATTCCTCTGTGCAATGAAAAGCAACCAGTGCAGACTTTGCCTTCACTAAAGAGGTTTGTCAGTAACATGCTATTCTCAAAGCTGTGTATGTTCTCCCCATTTCCCTTGCACAGCACACATTTTAGAGCTTAGACTCACTGTTAAATTACTGATGGCAACAAACTACTAATAAATAATGATTGTACCTTGTTTGTCTATGTTCAACAACCCTGCATGTGTTTTGAACTCAAGATACTCCTTCCCAGGCAATATGCAGCTGATGAGCAGGAGTTTGCTATGCCACAGTGGCCTGGGTGCATATCTAGGTTCCTGTATACATACTTCTCCATGAAAAGCAGTTGTTGGTATTGTTTGCAGGAATTTCCAAGTGAAATGAGCTTTCCTTGTAAAGTGAAATAAACTTTCCTGGTAAAAGTGCTCCTTTGCAGCATAATTGTACCTACACTTGGGTTGTTACAGCTCTTCTACAAAGTGCTGGTTTCCCTTTTCCTCCCAGCTCCCTTCCAAAATGATTACACAGGTAGCACTTTTAAATACAGCCTTGTTTTCTTTGACTTCACCCTTACAGGAACTCTCCAGGCTCCTGTAACTGTTCCGTGTTTTCCAACCAAAGCAGTAGAACAAGTCGGGTGACCACTGGGTGAGTGTTCACCACCCCACAGTAGGGAAGGCAAACAGCCAGGGCTGGAGATGGGCAAAGTGGGCACTGCTTGAGCCAAATGAAGGTGGTGTTACTTTTGTGGATCTCTGGTCTGGTCAAAAACTCTGTTCCAGAGGTGGCAGGTTGCTAACTCTATATCAGTGCTATCTCCTGGGTGTGCAAGGCACCTGCCCAGAGATGTGTGTGCTGTAAAGAAGGCTCTGTATGACCTTTTCTCACTTGCCAGGAGTGTGTGCAACACCAGTTCCCATTGCCAGGTCCTCCTCCATGCTTCCACCCACTGCCTTTCTTTTGCAAGGGTGTCTGTGTCCTCCTTTCTCCCCTTTCCTCTTTTACTGTCTTTTCTCCTTTTGCTCAGCTCCAGCTTTTTTATCCCTCTCCATACTGCAACCCTCAATTCCTCCTGCCTTCCTCCAACCCTGTCTTTCTTCCTCCTCTATCACCATTCCTCTTTTTGTTTTCATAGGAAAGGGGCTGCTCAAGCTGTCCACCTGCTGACCAAGGAGGAGGAACAGGGATGAAGGAGAGACACAGTTCATGGGCAGCAAGACTGGTGCAGCATAACCCTACACTGCTTTCACCCTGAGCAGTGATGGAGAGGGCTGTCACACCGTTATTGTTGTGTTGGCATGGCAAAGGTGGGAGGAAGGAGGCAGGGGATGGGGGGAAGGGACTTGAAATTTCAGTTGCCCCTTTGTCTTTTTACCTCCTCCAGTTTATCTGGTACCCTGTGGAATTTATGATCCTCCCCCCTGCACAGGGCTGTTGTATTTCAAGTCACAGAGTGCCTTCCAGCTGGGTGATAGACTTCCAGTACTGGGGCCAGCTAGCCTGCCCTTTAGAAACCTCAAAGGCTTTAATGAGGAACAATGAACTTTCTCCCAGCAACAGATTCGGGAAGACTGATTATCTCTGCTCTACAAGTGCAGAAACAGTGTTGACCCAGTCTGAGCCTCTGTGGTGGAGCTGAGTGATGGACACAGCCCACAGTTTCTCATACATTATCCTAAGGCTGCTAATAACCCCTTGTCCTTATTCCCTCTCTATCTGGATATTTGCCCAACTTGGGGAGAATAAGGACATTAACTCTTGTCATCTGAAGAGGCAGAGAACAGGTAAAGCTGAGACAAGTCCAGCAGAAGTCAGACAGAACAATCCCATCTCAGTAGCAGTTGTTACCTAGGTACTGCTTTTCAGGTAACCTAGTTGAAGCGCCTTAGGAGTGTCAGCCTTATCTGTTTCTTGTCTCATTGCTATAGTGAGTTGTAAAGGGAACAAGAAGCATGGCTTGACAGGATGTAGCCCCTGCAACTGGAAAACCACAGCTTCCAAAGCAGTTCTGCCAGGAATGGCTTTTAGAAACAGAGCAGCCCCTCAGTTAAGCCCCAGCACCAGCAAGCATGGTTCACCAACCCCACAACCCTATGTCAGACCACTCATCAGGGGCTGACCTCCACCTCCCCTCTGCTTCAGGCAAGGTCACAGATGGGATGAGCCCTAACAACATCAGGACAGCCATGGCAGCACTGCCTTTTTCTGATTAGTAGGACACAGCTGAGAGTCATTGAGAACTGGAGATAAGCCCAGCACTGGGAGTATGACTTTTGTCAGCTCTGTGGCATGGTGGGAGAGGCAGATGAATACAAAGATGTGGATTTCACATCCTCTGTACAAGGTTTGACTTTCTGGAGGAGCCCTGAGCACCTGGGGATGTGGCAGGCTGACCAGAAGCCCTCTGAGGATGCAGGTAGGTGCTGATGTAGCCTTCTGCATTCTGGGTGAAGCACCAGGTGTCCCAGGTTCTGGGGCAAGGTATCATGTGCAAGGTATCATGTGTTGCTGGTGGTTCCACAACCCTCTGTAGCTCAGCCAGGGGTGGAAGGACACAAAGACTTCTGGCAGGCAGGGTGCCTGGCAGGTATGGCTTTGTCTGAGCGCTGCCAGCCAAGCCCCCTTTGCCTGGGCAACTGGGCTGGCTTTACTGCAGTGGAACAAACCGCAGCTGTGCCAGTGCTACTATGTGCTCCCCAGTGCCCTTTCCTGCCACTCAGGCATCCAAGACACCCTGAAACCATCACTTTCCTTAAGAACATAGGAGCCTGAAGGCACAGCAATCTACCTTTTCTCTTTGTCTTGGCACGTACATTGCCTTTAGGCTGTAGCAGGTAGCTGTAAGGCTGTTAACTCCTTCCTCCCTGTCCTGAGATACAGTTATACCAATCAGAGATTTTGTGCAATCAACACCCAGACTGTCGGCTTGATAGGAATGGCCTCCTCTGTTATCACCTGGCACTCCAGATGTGTCAGCCTTCGTCCTGGATGCCAGGTTTCAAAGGTCAAGAGGATACCCTTGAGATTCAGCTCTCTTGCAGTCACTTTCCATGCTCTCCTGGAATTTCTATGTCTCAGAAAGGGACGCAGAAGCTGCAAACTTGTTGGATTTGCATTAATTTTTACATTTGTCGAATATGGAAGGCCTGTTCTTCAGTAGCTCCGATAGCGCTGCACTGACATCCCCTCAGTGGGATTTGCAACAGGATAGCTGGTGCTAGCATGTTTCCTGGATCGATTTCAGCTTGCCTTCCAGTGGCTCTGCCATGGCTGCTCTGGTTACCACTTGTAGATGTGTTGAAACCCAGAGCAGTAATGCACACCATGTCTTCTGCTGTGCATGCTTGTGTGAGGGTGAGAAGGAATGCCATCTGCAAAGGCTCCTTCAGCTCCGCCACCACAGAGAGGGCATGAAAGCCTCAGTGCTAAGACCTGCAACTCAATCTGTCGACATAACCTTTTTGGTAAATCAAGCTGAGCATCCAAAGTTCTAATTCTCCTGAATTATTAATGTTTTGCTCAGGAATTCATGTGGGTCAGGCTCTGTTTATGGCCTCATGTACTCATTTTAAGTGTAGGCTTATCCAGAGTTTGGAGATAGCTAAAGGCAAGAGTTTTGCTCGGTCTTTCTCTTTTAAAAGACTCTGTGAAGTTATGACCCAGGGATAAGTATTCTCATGGGTAAATGGGGCCCATGTTTCAGTTTCCTATTCCTTCACCAGGGAATTGTTCACTTAAGGCCATGTGGAATTTTATGTTGGTGTCAGAATCCAGACTGATTTTGAATTATGTCAGGTTAACGGCTTGGACAGGTGAGGAAAAACTTTAACAGAAAGCAATAAGAACATGTGATGGAGCCTGGCATGTTTTTCTATGGACCCAGCAACTGGGGAGAGACCAGAAAGCCTGCCCTTTCATACACATTGTGATGCATTGTTCTCCATGTTCACAAAAGCAAGGCAGGCCTTATTTATGGTAGGCACTGGGGAGACAGTTCCAAGGTTTTAAGGGTCAGTAGTCCTCCAGTAAGAACCCACAGTCTCTGCCACTGCCACCCACCAGTTCCATCAGTTCTTAAAAGTCCTTGCAGTTCAGGCAGGGGGGGGGTATGTATGATCCTGCCTCAGAGCAACAGGTGGGTTAAATCAGCATGAGCTAATGGGTGAGGCAATTGGGATTCCAAGGAATCTTCCAATTCCTTGGAAGAAACAGCCTTTTGGGGTATACAGTCAGTTAGCATCCCCTTCAGTCAGGCTGGGTGATGAGAGCCAGAGGTGTCCTGGCTGTACCTCTATAGGAGGAAGCATGGGCGCACCTTGTATAACAAGTGCATGGCACAGTGGGAAACGAATTTACAGATTGATCTTATTCGTGATTCAGCTCTTTTGGATCAAGGTTTTCTTTCTCCTGCAGTTTTAGGGTAGAAATCTAGTCTTGCAGTCAGACAGGTGTAAAGGTCTAGTAAGAATAACTAATCAGCTACGCAGTGCAAAGCACAGAATTAGGTGCAGTACTTTGATCAGCTTTTTTCATTACATTACAATATTGCTTCAAGGCATTCACTTTTATAGTGGCAATGACCCAGTTCATGCTCCTTAATTTGGGTGCACTGACAGCAAGAAGCTTGGCTTTCCTACCCCAACCACATCAAACAAACAACACAATCCTGCATCAACAGAGGCACAAGCATTACTTGCCAGCAGGAATCAGATGTGCAACCTGCACCTGCTTGCACAATTGTTCTCCACCCCAGACTTCTCTGACCATTACATCCTGAAGAGACATTTTGCAATCTATTGCAGAAGAAACTAGGCACCATATGGCGCATCAGGAGGGTGGAAATGTTAAAAGTTAACAGCATGAGGTGGAGTACCAGTTATGCTCAAGTGTCTCTGCAGTCCTGAACACCTTCAGGTGAAGAATGGGACATATTTCCATTGTGTTCCAGCTCACCACCTCATGGCACCCTGTTTGGAGTCCCCATGTCTGATCACACACTGGTCTTTGCTGTGCTGTGATTTATTTCTTGCTACCTTATAAGCTGATTTCAGGGTTGCTAGATGGCCACAGATCTTGAAGGCACTCGTATTTTGTTGTCAAGGACTCTGGAAGTGCTGCTAGAATCTAGCTGAGCCCTGATACACTGCTGCATGTGTCGGCAACATGGATGAAAAGTATTTCCTAAACTCAAAAGCGGAGCAGGCTCCCTCTTTGGAAGACCAATAAGTGAATCTTCCTTCCTCTTTTACTCAAACATTCTTCCCCTCCCCTGCTTCTACTTCTCAGGGGTTATGCCCTTTTCTCACTTAGTTGCCTGGGAGAGGCAGGAAACCCAACATGACAGATCCATCCTTTTTAGGGTGGAAGCTCTCCCAGAAGCTTCAGCATATTGGTGAAATCCAACACCTTTGAGAACCACCCACCTCACTCATGCTAAAACCATTTCTTTACAGATTGCATGGAACAGTCTGTTGCGCAACTCTCAGAACATCAAATAACCCCCTTATTTATAGTATATACACTTACAACAATAAACCTCCCTTTAGAACTGTATTGGCCAATACACATTTAAAAGGCTTTTTTTTCCTTTTAATCAACCTCACAATTTGTTGTTTAAGCATTCAGTGCTTTAGCTTGAGTGGAGCTGGTCTCATGACTTCCCATAGGACTAGTGGATTAGGTTTGCAGAAGCTTATTTCCTCTGCTGTGGCTCTCCAGGAGAAGATGGTACCGCTCCAATTTAGTAATGCCAGCTTCTTGCTCAATGTGCTCAGCTTGCATTGGGAAGCCTATGTTTTGAGATTGGAAGTATACGTGGGAAATGTCCCAAAAATGAAGCAAGAGGAAAAGAGACATTTCTGCAAGCTGTTAAGTAAGATTAGAAAATAGCTGCAAAATCCAAAAGGCTGTTTCTGCAGTAACTCCAGCCTGTAAAGGCAAGCAGCAGAACATCAACTGCTTCTAAGCAGCCCCCTCCATGCCCACTGCAGCTGAAATAATGTGTTTCTGCCAGTGCTCTGGGCACTAAGTCAGGCCCCAGGAGTCACACATGTCTCTTAGGTCCAAGCTAGTAGCCTTGGCCAAGAGCAGCTGTCCCTTGGCCAGATGAAGTCTCTCCATGATGGCTAAAAGAGACAGGCTAGCCCAGGTAAGGTGCAATGCCTGAGCCATACTGGTCCTGTTAGATCAGCAGCACCCTGACCCCATCAAGAGTCACCATAGGTGATCAGCTTGGGGCACACTGAGCCAGGAGGAGAGCCCTCTGCACCATTCCCTGCTCCTGCCAGCCAGCACAGTGAGCTTGGCTTCTCCATCACCTATCTTGTTCCAGCCCCTTTATTTCAGCCAGGGAAGGGCTGACCCCCTCCAGTTCTTCCCCAGTCTTTTCCATCTCTTAATTGCTGGTGACTTCCTTAGGGCAAGGAAATACTTTCTTTCACCCGTTGGTACAATTCTTAGGGAATGATTTGCATGTTTTTATGGGCAGTACATGCCCTTGCCTGGAGATGCAGGAAAAGAGGATTGCACGGGCGTGACATGCATTAGCTCTTCAGAGCATACCTCGGGGAGTCAGTCTGGTGAGTTTGGCAATGTCCTTGGAGAGGCACACTCTGAGGTAATAAGCTGCAAGGAATGAAGACAAGGCTGGTGCTGTTTGTTACTGCTGTCTTCCTGCTTATTAAGGCTTAAATAACAGAGGAAGCTCACAATACTGGAACTGGAAGCAAGGCAAAGCTTTGTCATCTCTCTATTGGTGTTGACTGGAGGTGACTCAGGCTGTTTTCCTCACTACCTCTTTGCAACATATACATATTTATACATGTTTATTTCAGCGAGGTCTTACTTTTAAAATTTCCAGGTGTAAGTATTCCAGAAGAGCATCCCAACAAACGTTCTTCATGGGAGAGCTGCTTTTGCTGTCACAAGAGAGTTCTGTTGGTTTAGCTGATTTCAGTAAGTGAAACAAAAATGACTACATATTGACAAAAAGACTTATAAATGGATTCAACAGAATTGCACTAAAGGCTTTTACTATTATGGGAATCTCAACTTCTCTGCCAAAAAAGAGGGATGTGTGTGTGGGCAACATGCTCCTTAAGGATATTGCTGTTCTGGCACAAGAAAAGACTTTCACAGACCTGCCTTAAAATTAATTTTCTCAGGTATTCACTCAGCCCATGATTAGCCTTTCCCCACTAAACACTTCTTCAATGTAGCTAGAGACTAGGCTCAAAAGAAGCTAGTGCACCCAGGAGTCCTCCTGAACGCTCACATATGGGAACAAGATCTAGCTGACACTGAGCCTTCAAACTGAAATAAAATCCTCAGGCTCTTTAGAACTGAGAGAAATCACCTTTAGAAATGCTGGATCTGGTGGGTTTTTGCTTCTATCTGTAACAGAGGAATCTGCTGGATTTGAGCATTAGATCAGAACATCTTGTGGCTTAAGGGTGGATCTCAATTATGCAGCTCAGGTCTATCACTAACCTTAATGGGCTCTCTGTATTGTTTCTTGAGGACATGCCCACACAGACAATAGCTATGTGCTGGCAAGCCAAGGTCTAAACGCACCTAAACCACTATACAATCATTTAAAAACCTCCCACTGGCGGACAGGGAGTTGGGCTGATGTACTTCATGTACTTGGCAGATACCTGCACACTGTAGAGAGTAATGTTCACTGGAAGAGCAAAGCACATTCTCCTGAGACATGCTATTCCTCAGAGGTGCTCTCCTGGTCTACCATCTGCACTGTGATTGCCTCTTGGAATGCTCAATGCTAACACTATGGCCCCAGGGAATGCTGCTTTTTCAGCAGCCTGTGGGAAGAACAAAGAGGATGACAGGAAAGTGCTGGGAGCAAAGTACAATGGTGGGCATCTCACTCTTCTTCAGGGAAAACCCCAAGCTACAAGTCAGCAGATTTACCACAACTTCAGGCACTATCCACCCAACATTATGGCAAACATACACAGATGCATTGCATGAAAGAGGCTGCACTTGCCCAAAAGCAGCTGGTGTCAGAAGGACACTGAAAAGAACCGTTTCTATCCTGAAGAATAGTCGATGTTCCCCTAAGCAGAGGCTGTGCTTTCAAGCTTTCCCTGGTATTCCAACCAGAATACGGGCTCTGCCATGAACTTTCTGAGAAGCTTGGGCAAGACAAGTTTTGGTGCAATTCACCATCCCTAACTTCAGATTGTTTAAAAATAATAGGCCTTTGAACAGGGACAAAGTTAGTGGAGAAATGTGGGGTCTTCCAGAGTGACACCTCACTTCTAAGTTCAGCAGTGGATGTTGATAGATGTTGATAGAATTGAGTATGGAAACATCATGAATCCCTCCCTGCCCCTCTATGCTGTGTTCTTTGTCCCATATGTACAATGCAAATAATGGCACAATGAGGTTCTTGCTGTGGGACTGCAATTGGAGACACAGTTTGCTAGCTGGATAAATCCACAAGTGGCTAATACGGTGCATCAAAGAGGATATGAGAGCATGAGTGAGCTCTCAGAAGGGTGTACCCATGTGCATCTCTCATTACTCATGGTAAACAGACAGCATCCTCCCTTCAGTGGGTATTGCCTTGTGCAGCCAAGGGAACTGATGCATCCACATGATCTTCCCCAACAATAACTCATTCCCATGTGCATAGTCTGTGTTCCTGTCAACTGCCAGCTTGTACTTCAGGCTTTTCACTTTTTCTTAATCTGGGTGTAATCCCTCAGACAGGACCTATCACAGCCTCTGGCTGATGTGCAACTCTTATCTTGGGCAACCAGAAGCTCTACTCAAGTGTGACAATTGCATGATAGTCTGCCTGGTACAGTGGGGTGGAGGTGGCTGGCCCCAGTCAGACCTGCTACCCTATTCCCATCAGCATCACAGATACCACCGAGGTGCCTTGCAGATACAGGAGAGTGCATGAAAGTTATAAGCCAGAAGCACATCTGGGCTTGGAGCAGCCTTTTGGACATCTCTGAGCAGGGCTGTAAATCCCCTCAGTCTGCAGAGCCCCAAAAGTCAGAGTATGGAGAAAGAATCAGGGCAGCATCCTCCACAGAGCTTCTCCTTGGTGCCTGGCTCTGCCCTACCAAAAAAAGATGGGGTCACTTGCATGCCTGGAGGAGGCAACATGGGTCCTTCCTTGGTTTCAGTCTGAGCCACTTCTGCTTTGCACCAACTTTTGGAAAGATGTTTCATCAGGGACTGTAATGACAGGACAAGGAGTGATGGGTTCAAACTGAAACAGGGCAAGTTCAGGTTAGATCTTAGGCAGACTTTCTTCCCTATGAGGGTCCTGAGGTGCTGGCACAGAGTTCTCAGGGAAGCTGTGACTGCCCCATCCCTGGCAGTGCTCAAGGCCAGGTTGAACGCATCTTAATGCAACCTGGCCTAGTGGAAGGTGTCCCTGCCCATGGCCTGGGGTTGGAACTGAATGATCTTAAGGTCCTTTCCAACCCAAATCATTCTGTAATGAGCTCTCTGCTGCTCTGCTCTGTAGTCAGGCCACAGCTACACTCAGCATACATGTTGAGGGGTGCTTGAATAGCAGTGTCCAGACATGTTCCTGTGGGTATGTCATACATCCGTGCCCATTCCACTCAAACCCTTTCTTTGCAATGCATGCTGAACCTGATTAAAGTATGGCAGCCCCCATATCCTCTGGTCTTTACACAGAGTAAGCAACAATTCAGACAACACTTGCTAGGACTTTGCTCTAACTTTCCCAGGTCTAACAAACTTCACCCACTTTTAGGTAAAACTGCATGTTTATGTATGTTCTTTCTGAAACTGCAGGGGAGCTACATCTTGTCCTTACTGTTGGAGTAAGGAGCCATCCATGATTTATTTAAAACACGAAGCAAAAATATATGCATGCATTTGTGTGAAACTGCTGGAAAAATCTCTGGGCTAGCACTTGTCCGTGAGGACACCAGAAATCCCAAGTAATGCCGGTAACGGTGAGGTTAGGCTGAGCTCTTGTAACAAGGGACAGAATGGATTTCCAAGTATTTGCTTTCAAAAAGTTGCTCCACTTTTTCATTATTTGCTTCTCAAAATGCCTGTTATCATGAGTTGAGGCTGCTTTTTAGGCTTTCTTGTTTGGGTTCTGAACGTACAGACACAACACTTTTATAATGACATTTTTGTAAGAGCCAGCAGCCTTGTCAGCTATGTCTGTCACCTGAGTTCTCCCTCTCACTCATCAGTTCTCTTTCTGTCATTAATTTCCTTATTTTTCCATAGAGTAGTATTGCAGAGTGTTGATAAGCAGCTCTATTCTTTTTCTCTGGGACAGTGATCAGTGCAAACAGGTAGTTTGTAAAATCCTTGAAGAGAAAGTTATTCTGCAAACAGAACTTATTACTGGGTTAAAATGATGTTGCAGACAAGAAAGACTCATAAACTCGGAGCAAACATATATAGCTGGTTACTGCTCTGCTTGCTCATGCCTATTTGAGTTGCTCTGGGCAGTAAACACTTTGGAAATACAACACATCCTTGGCTACAGCCCATGTGCACGGAACAATCTTGCTGCTGAATGTGCATTTCTTACTAAGGGTAACTGCTTATCTTAAGGCTATAATGATACTGATGCACTCATGCCATGAACTGCAGCCCACTGTTCTGGCAGTTCTCTTGTTTTATTTTGCCACCACAAGAGCTGAAATGAATTGTATCTGATGATGAGGCTTATTTTTGCTGGCTTTCCATTTCAGGCAGTGGAGGATTTTATGGAGCTATCTTGTCTATTTCAAAGCCTTTTTTTAATCATCCTTTTTCCCAGCAGTTAACGTTGTCCTGAAATAGCCCTGTGTATAAACACCAGCCATGCATATGTGCCTCATGGTTCCCAGGGTAGAAAAATCCCTTTTACACACACAGTTTAGGAGAACTACTGCTCGTTCCTAGACTTCTTGTGCATCCAGCTAAGCTGACAAGCAATTTCTCCGCACATAAACTCCAGGACTACTTCTGAGCATCAGGGATTAGGACCATACTCAGACTGTCCCAAATCCAGAATGGGGTGTTTCCTAGCTCCTTCCCTGGCTCTGTCACTTCTGCAGGACCCCAGGAATATCCTACTTGAGGCCCTACCTCTGTGCCTCAGGCAGATAAAACCATTTCCTTACTAATTCCAGGTGAGCAGGATGCTTTACCTAACAACTGTGAAGCACTTGGCATAAACTATGGGACCTGTATAGGAACTACCAATTATCAGCGCATGTGGGGGCTCCTGGCTCCCATACCATGGTGGCAATGCCAGTTTATGGCCGTGTTGCCTTGTGCTGGCACTGCTATATGTGAGGACCTGATGTGAGAGCAGATCCTTGAGTAAAAGACTCCAAGGAGAAAACATGGGATGCTTTCTACATGTTTGTTTCAAGTGGGACCAGTTCTCCAACCTGTTTTCATACTATTTGTCCACAGCGTTTGGGCCAACACAGTAGCTGGGAGAGACAGCAAGTGCCATGGCAGCAGAAGGAAGGGACAGGAGATTATGGTGGTGAGGCAAAGCTTTTTCTCTGCTAGTGCTGATGGATGTTTTGGGACATCCAGGCACAGCCTGACTCCTGAATGATGATATTACTCTCCCTCTTTCTTAGTGATGCATCCTTCAAATGTACCTTGGGGATATGCCTTTACTCATTTTGGTTTCTTCCTTACTACGCACTGCTTTTGAGATAGTTACATAGAGGAACTACTACAATGTCTGCTCTGCAGTACTTGCCTTATCACAATACCTGGGTTTGTAGCTGTTTGTGAAAGTCTTCATGGGAGTTGGATTATCCCCAAAGTGAACCTGCGCAATGAGTGACTCTGTGTCAGAGCTCAATACTTTTAATCTTCTCTCTATAATCCTGAGGCTGCACAGAAGAATTTCTTTGGTTCAGAGAAAACCAGCCAACCAAAAAGCCCAACAAAACAAGTCAGTACCACTTCTAAACAACTACCTCCTTCNAGTGATGGGTTCAAACTGAAACAGGGCAAGTTCAGGTTAGATCTTAGGCAGACTTTCTTCCCTATGAGGGTCCTGAGGTGCTGGCACAGAGTTCTCAGGGAAGCTGTGACTGCCCCATCCCTGGCAGTGCTCAAGGCCAGGTTGAACGCATCTTAATGCAACCTGGCCTAGTGGAAGGTGTCCCTGCCCATGGCCTGGGGTTGGAACTGAATGATCTTAAGGTCCTTTCCAACCCAAATCATTCTGTAATGAGCTCTCTGCTGCTCTGCTCTGTAGTCAGGCCACAGCTACACTCAGCATACATGTTGAGGGGTGCTTGAATAGCAGTGTCCAGACATGTTCCTGTGGGTATGTCATACATCCGTGCCCATTCCACTCAAACCCTTTCTTTGCAATGCATGCTGAACCTGATTAAAGTATGGCAGCCCCCATATCCTCTGGTCTTTACACAGAGTAAGCAACAATTCAGACAACACTTGCTAGGACTTTGCTCTAACTTTCCCAGGTCTAACAAACTTCACCCACTTTTAGGTAAAACTGCATGTTTATGTATGTTCTTTCTGAAACTGCAGGGGAGCTACATCTTGTCCTTACTGTTGGAGTAAGGAGCCATCCATGATTTATTTAAAACACGAAGCAAAAATATATGCATGCATTTGTGTGAAACTGCTGGAAAAATCTCTGGGCTAGCACTTGTCCGTGAGGACACCAGAAATCCCAAGTAATGCCGGTAACGGTGAGGTTAGGCTGAGCTCTTGTAACAAGGGACAGAATGGATTTCCAAGTATTTGCTTTCAAAAAGTTGCTCCACTTTTTCATTATTTGCTTCTCAAAATGCCTGTTATCATGAGTTGAGGCTGCTTTTTAGGCTTTCTTGTTTGGGTTCTGAACGTACAGACACAACACTTTTATAATGACATTTTTGTAAGAGCCAGCAGCCTTGTCAGCTATGTCTGTCACCTGAGTTCTCCCTCTCACTCATCAGTTCTCTTTCTGTCATTAATTTCCTTATTTTTCCATAGAGTAGTATTGCAGAGTGTTGATAAGCAGCTCTATTCTTTTTCTCTGGGACAGTGATCAGTGCAAACAGGTAGTTTGTAAAATCCTTGAAGAGAAAGTTATTCTGCAAACAGAACTTATTACTGGGTTAAAATGATGTTGCAGACAAGAAAGACTCATAAACTCGGAGCAAACATATATAGCTGGTTACTGCTCTGCTTGCTCATGCCTATTTGAGTTGCTCTGGGCAGTAAACACTTTGGAAATACAACACATCCTTGGCTACAGCCCATGTGCACGGAACAATCTTGCTGCTGAATGTGCATTTCTTACTAAGGGTAACTGCTTATCTTAAGGCTATAATGATACTGATGCACTCATGCCATGAACTGCAGCCCACTGTTCTGGCAGTTCTCTTGTTTTATTTTGCCACCACAAGAGCTGAAATGAATTGTATCTGATGATGAGGCTTATTTTTGCTGGCTTTCCATTTCAGGCAGTGGAGGATTTTATGGAGCTATCTTGTCTATTTCAAAGCCTTTTTTTAATCATCCTTTTTCCCAGCAGTTAACGTTGTCCTGAAATAGCCCTGTGTATAAACACCAGCCATGCATATGTGCCTCATGGTTCCCAGGGTAGAAAAATCCCTTTTACACACACAGTTTAGGAGAACTACTGCTCGTTCCTAGACTTCTTGTGCATCCAGCTAAGCTGACAAGCAATTTCTCCGCACATAAACTCCAGGACTACTTCTGAGCATCAGGGATTAGGACCATACTCAGACTGTCCCAAATCCAGAATGGGGTGTTTCCTAGCTCCTTCCCTGGCTCTGTCACTTCTGCAGGACCCCAGGAATATCCTACTTGAGGCCCTACCTCTGTGCCTCAGGCAGATAAAACCATTTCCTTACTAATTCCAGGTGAGCAGGATGCTTTACCTAACAACTGTGAAGCACTTGGCATAAACTATGGGACCTGTATAGGAACTACCAATTATCAGCGCATGTGGGGGCTCCTGGCTCCCATACCATGGTGGCAATGCCAGTTTATGGCCGTGTTGCCTTGTGCTGGCACTGCTATATGTGAGGACCTGATGTGAGAGCAGATCCTTGAGTAAAAGACTCCAAGGAGAAAACATGGGATGCTTTCTACATGTTTGTTTCAAGTGGGACCAGTTCTCCAACCTGTTTTCATACTATTTGTCCACAGCGTTTGGGCCAACACAGTAGCTGGGAGAGACAGCAAGTGCCATGGCAGCAGAAGGAAGGGACAGGAGATTATGGTGGTGAGGCAAAGCTTTTTCTCTGCTAGTGCTGATGGATGTTTTGGGACATCCAGGCACAGCCTGACTCCTGAATGATGATATTACTCTCCCTCTTTCTTAGTGATGCATCCTTCAAATGTACCTTGGGGATATGCCTTTACTCATTTTGGTTTCTTCCTTACTACGCACTGCTTTTGAGATAGTTACATAGAGGAACTACTACAATGTCTGCTCTGCAGTACTTGCCTTATCACAATACCTGGGTTTGTAGCTGTTTGTGAAAGTCTTCATGGGAGTTGGATTATCCCCAAAGTGAACCTGCGCAATGAGTGACTCTGTGTCAGAGCTCAATACTTTTAATCTTCTCTCTATAATCCTGAGGCTGCACAGAAGAATTTCTTTGGTTCAGAGAAAACCAGCCAACCAAAAAGCCCAACAAAACAAGTCAGTACCACTTCTA
This sequence comes from Agapornis roseicollis, assembly GCA_002631895.1. NCBI lineage: Eukaryota > Metazoa > Chordata > Aves > Psittaciformes > Psittacidae > Agapornis > Agapornis roseicollis. The sequence continues at coordinate 477,470 of NDXB01018471.1, forward strand.
AACAACTACCTCCTTCCCAAAGCTCAAGTACTTCCATGACAGTTTGATAACTACAGGCTGAAAAATGTGTCTGGTGGAGGACCCACAGTGAGAGCCTGGGCTTTGAGAACAGGGTCCTAATCCATAAACTATTACTGCATGCAGCACTTGCCAAGAGACCACACAGTGAGGTTGCACCAGGATCTCTCCTTCCTTGAATAAAATATGCCTGCTCTAATGAGAAGCAAGCCCCTGATTCAGCAAAGCACTAAAGTGTTTTGATGAACCAGGGCCAGACTGAACATCTTGTGCAGAACTCAGTTGTCTAGCGAACAATATCAAATATTTTATTGATGGATGCAGACTTAAATGAAAATTAAAGATGTGGCTATTTAAGGCTGTAGGTGCCCAAGCTCACATTGTTCATTTTTTATTGTATTAAAGTAATCATTTGTACGGGAACAGAAGCACCCACCTCCAGAAAATCCATCCCTGTCATGCTGGGAAGAATATTCTAAGTCCTCCCTGCAGTGTCCTGTCAATTTGATGGCTTATGTAGCTTGCCTAGATACTCATCACATTCAGACTACTTCAAATCAACAATTTTCAGACATATACTCTTTTTTTCTTACCAGGAATGCTCAGCTTTAGTAACCCTACTGGTTGTATAAGGTATAGGGAAGTGAGGCATAACATCCTGTAAGCCAGATCAGATATTAGAAGGTATGATTGATGTGGCTGAGCACCACCAGGCAGGTCTTAAGGTTCTGCCGTTACCATTATATGGTTGTCAGTCAACAGGGAAGGCACTGAGCTTCATGTGGACCTTGGGCTCTGAGGTTGCAGCCAGTGAGGGTCTCTGTCAGCCTGCTTTCCTCTAATACCTCTGTTTGTCCTGCTAAAAGGGGCTTTTGAACTCAGAGAACATTAATCTTGGAAAATGAAGCATGATGACAGGTGAAGATAAAACTGTCTATTAAAGCTGCCTCCCTCTCATTCATTGTGCAGCATTTCATGTGTTGTAACTGAAGGCTGCACCACAGTGCACCCAGTCAGGTGGAGAGAGCAGAGGTTGCACTTTGGCACATCCTGACATTAAGGTGTTTTCTCTTTGGAAATATTATATTTTTCTAACAAAAAAGTTAATGGAAAATTATCAATGCCTGAAAATGTATATGTAGCACAGTAAACTGTCAAACTGGTTTTAATATGGTGACATACACCTTATAACTTCTCATTCTCCACCCCTGAGCAACAACCTTCAAGTCCCTTTTACTTATCAGTAATACACCCACTTGCCTTCTCAGCTGGGTAAAAAACAGTCGAGGTATGGATAAAAAAGTGGCATTTTTCACCAGCTTGTATGTATTTATATGCTATCACTTTTCTGCCATTGAATACAAGCAGGTGCAATGGGGAGGAAAAGGAAAAAAACCTAAATAAAGAATACATGCAGACATTTCTGGCTCAGCCTTATGCTCTTTTAGATATATTCCCTACAGCCACTAGTGCTCAAGCGATTTGCGGAGAAGGTGTAAGTTCCATGGCACTTAGTTTATCTGCTCTGGAATGGCAACATGCACAGAGATATACACCGTGGTTCTATAGAGTCTAGGGATTACAAAGCTGCTTTATCTCCCAGATAACCCACTGGCAAAGAAGACTAAACTAAAACCAGCGTTGGTAACTAAAAATGGAATGATAGTTTATGATTGTGGGCTTTAAAAAAAGAAGTGTCACTTCAGTGCATGTTACAGGTTTGCCAAGAGCAAGAATTGAACCCTTTATTTCTTACATTTGTGGATTCTTAAACATTTTTCCTGGATAAGCACAAATCCTTGAATAGTGGATTTCAACCTATTGGTGTTGGCTTTGCTTTTTGTGCTCTCACAGCATACCCCCTCCTCGAAGCAGTCTTTGGGGATTTGTGAACCAGTAGTAAAACCCCATCTCCCAGCAGCTGGACAGGAGCCATGCTCTCCAAAATTCCACATATTGATCTGATTCCCTGCATGACTCCAGTAGGCCTCCACCTCCTCTCTGGTAAAATGCAACAAATCCAGGTTTTTAGCTGTGGGGCTGAAGCACTTTGAGTTTACTACTGGGGAGGGCTGCGCAGTTGGAGTTCCCACCTACGGAAGTGCCAAGCGCCCAGGAATTTCATACAGGCATAGCACTGAGGCACTTGAAATGACAGGAATGCTGCATATTTCTGCCCTTCGCCTCTGTAGCCCTCAACACCACTGCTCTAAAGGAAGGTAATACCAGTTATGTGCAGCGGCAAAGGCTGCAGCCCTCATTTTGCCTTGTGAGGAGCCTTTGTCGTGTTTTTGCAACAGCATTTGGATGGCACAGAAGGGCTCTGAACAATGCAAAACGCTGTCAAAAGTGTAAAACGTTTGTATACCACAGCTGGGGGGAGGAAAAAAAGCAGAGAAAGAAACTTAACCAAATGTGATTGGTATAGTGGATCTTGATCTTTGCTCACCTCATAGGCAGATATTCTCTCTCACACACTCCTTTAATGGAGTCACTGCCTTATCTCTTAAAGTGTTCCCATTAAAAGCATGGACACAACAGCAGGGGGTGTGAGACCTGTAACTACAGAACAACTAGAAATACAGTTGCATGAAACCACCTTGTCTTCTTTGAGTCCCCTCTTCGTGGAATTATCCTTCAAAAAGCATGAGTCCCTTTTGAGCACCTTTCTGAACCACACTGATAGAGGCATCATGGTGGAGCACATCTTCCTTTATCTGCACAGCTGCTGCTTTTGTTGCCTGCTTTAGTCTTTCCCATCCTCTGGAGACAAGTGAGATAAGGTACAAGTGCGTAAGGGAAAATAGCTTATTTGAGCCCAGCTTCCATTCCTTATGTTTTGCTGAGTAAGTGGACCCACAGGAGATTTTCTTCTCTGCCAGGAAGGGCTCTGTACTGAACATAGGCAGACTGTCCCACCATGTATGTATTTATTGCCACTAAAGCTTTGGTTTTCAAGGTGAAGGCCAAAGTAAGGTGCTTGTTGTGACACATGCACAATGCTGGTGAACATGGGAGATGTCACAGAAAGAAAAAACATGTGGGAGATGACATTCTTCCCTATTCTGGGTAGTATCCAGTGCTGGGATTCTCGTTTTCCCAGCAAATGCAGCCCTTGGCTGTGGCAGTTTCAAAGAGATAAAGAAGATTTGTTTCTCTGTGTCAAGCTGGATGCACTGTGCTACTGGAAGCAGGAATATGAATGAGCAGAAGGTGTCATATGTAGCAGCAAGGGCAAACGTCTTTTAGACCTTTGGACTCTTAACTAGAACTAGAACCTATGAAGGCTTTTCTGCATGCCTGACTCCATTTTCTTGCTCTTAAACAGGCCATAATAAAACTCTCTGCCCTAAAACAGTTCTCAAAGTAAAAAGATCTGCAGAAGGGCTGCAGCAGCAGGCATGCACATAACACCCTGCACTGTTTACCTAAGGCCTACCCTTCTTCCAGCACACACTGTGCTGTCTACCCCTGGAATTCAACTGTTCTTCAGCAGCCCACAACAGCACCACAAAGAGCAAGCAGTTGGCAGGGAACAACTACGTATTGCTGCAAATCTGCAAAGTAACGATTCACTGTTACTCCCAGAATGAAATGAGAGGCAAATACAAGCCAAAGAGCAGGAATTTTCAGGTAAAACCTGATTTGGATCTGACCTGCTGGCACGAATGAAGTTCCCTGTATGTTATCTCTGCTGCTCTTGGTCACCCTGCCAAGGTATCAAAAAGAGTTTGTAATTGCTTGTAGATACTGAAAACAGAGCTCTCCTGATTTTAGTTCAGTTAATCTCACCAATACCGATTACAGTTGGAAAACACAAGTACTCTACCCTCCCTGCTTGTTTTGACATAATAAAACTGAGTTTGTCCTATATGGATTTGCAGTTTGTTTAAATCACTGCCAGGAACAGAACTGAGACACACTTCTTTCTCCTGAAAGAGATGTTGAGAAGAAATGCATCAGCTACCCCAAGGCAAAACCTGGATCAAACTGATAGTGTGCCAAATCAGCCACGATAGTTAGGTGGCACTTCAAGGGGCGATATGGCTCAGAAGTTGCCTGGAGGTCTTGCTTTAGTGTCCTACTGATGATGCTTCCGAAGTTTGGCACAGTGGAATGCTCTTAAGGACTGAAATGGTGCTCAGGAGTGAAAATGAAATGAATAGGTGATTTCAGGCACTGAAACTTCTACCCAGTTCTCTTTCTTCCTGCCTGCTGGCAAGAGCCAAGCCTTTCATGGGAAGGCTTAAAAGAAAACCTCAAAGATGAGTAATGAGAGCTTGAGATTGTTGTCTTGGGGTCAAGACAGTGCAGCTTGGGAGGGGGATGGCTGCTCAGGTGCCATGTATTGTCTAGGTAAACCAAAAGCTTCTGTCAACACAGGGCCAGATCCAATAAAGACCATCAGAGGCACGAAACTGAGCTTATGCAGGAGGCTAAGAAAGTGTCTCTGAAACGCTGGCCTGCTAACCAAAATGCATCTGATCTCACTGCTGATTTTTACTTTAGAGTTCAGGATGTTCAGGCCCAGAAGCACCTCAGTATTGAGCAGGCTGAGCTGGTTTTAAGTCCAGATGGAATCACAAGAATGGAGTGTCCTGCTTGTCCACAAGCACCAGATCCATCAGAAGCTTTAAAAGCAGGTTTATGGCATGGTGATATGACAAAGCTCCACCATCAGTATGGTGCCTCCACTGCTTTTTCAAACACTGTGGTAGTGTAGTGGCCTCCCTTCCCCTCATATACATGGGCCTGTGAGGCAAACTGATGGACAAGCTCTTGTGCAGGATGTTTTAGGGCTGAGTTCAGTTCTTTTCTCCTGCAGAGGGGAGTTTCAAGCCCCGCTTTGCAGAGAAGTGCCATAACTATGTTCTTCCTCCTCAAGAAAGTTCCCATTTCACTTTTAGTGCCCTCAGCAGGTGAAGCTTCCCATGGGGAGGAGGCTACTGAAACACTTTCTCATTTCCAGGCTCATGCAGGGTCCTAGAGGTTTTGCTAAGCTGTGAAGAATGAAAAAGAGCAGGAGCTGATTTTCTTTGCCAGAGAATCAAGACAGAAGTACAAAGTGAAGTGATCAAAACAGTCACAAATTCTGCATCTGTCTTTCCCACAGTTTGAAGGATGATGCCTGTACCGGGTGCCTGGAACTGCAGAGGGCACAGAAAGATGCCCTGGAACTCTTCAGCATGCCTTTGATCATCAAGTGCAGTGATCACTAACCATGCTTTGAAGTGGTTTCTGGGACATACATGCACATCTCCCAGGGTACAGAGCATGCCTTAGCCTCATAAAGCTTGTGGCATGGCCCCTCACAGCCCACTGAGGCAGCTGCACAGGCTCAGGTTTGGGTGGGAAGGGGTCTCCAGAGGTCTTGTGCCCCCTAAGTGACAAGTGGCATCCCTCAGGGATCTATGTTGGGAACAGTACTCTTGAATACCTTCACCAGCAACAGTGGGATTGAGTGTGCTGGCTGCCAGCAAGCTTGCAGATGACATGAAGCTGAGCGGTGCAGCTGACACACCTGAAAGATGGGAAGCTATCCAGAAGAACTTGGAACAGGCTGGAGTGTTAGGTCTGTGTGAACCTTATGAGGTTCAATGGGGCTAAGTGTAGGGTCCTGCATGTGGGCAATTCCCAGTATCTACAGGCTGGGGGATGGAGGGATTGAGAGTACTCCTGAGGAGAAAGACTTGTGGGTACTGGTGGATGGAAGATTGGACATGAGCCAGCAGTGTGCACTTGTAGCCCAGGCAGCCAACCGTATCCAGGGCTGCATGCAAAGGAGCATGGCCTGCAGGTGGAGCGAAGTGATTTGCCTTCCTACTTTGCTCTGGTGAGACCTCACCTAGAGGGCTGCATCCAGCTTTGGGGCCCTTCATAAAGACACAGACCTGTTGTAGAGTGTCCAGAGAAGAGCCACAAAAATGATCAGATGAATGGAGCACTTCTGTTATGAGGAAAAGCCGAGTTGGGGTTGTTCAGCCTGGAAGAGTTTGGGCCTTTCAGTTCTTAAAAGGGGCCTGTTGTAATAGCATATAGGGGGTGATAGTTTTAAACTAAAAGAGGGGAGATTAAGGCTGGACTGGAGGAAAAAAATCTTCACAATAAGGGTGGTAAAACACTAGCACAGGCTGCCCAGAGCGGTGACGGATGTACCATCCCTAGAGATGTGAAAGGTGTTCCTGCCCAGGGGACACCTGCAGGGGGGCTGGAACTGGGTGAGCTTTAAGTTCCTTCTCACCCCAAACCATTCCATAATTCTATGACTTCAGGCGGGGCCGGCACGCCGCAGCCCGGCATGGCGGCGGCCTCGCCCCCGGGCGGACGGGACGAGCCTTCCCCCGCGCGGAAGGAGCCCCGCACCCCGTCCCGTCTCCGGTCTCCCCGCTCCCTGTAGAGGCAGCGGCGCTGCTGGGGCACCCGAGGTAACCCTCGAGGTGCACCCAGTCCCGGACCCGCGGGCACCATGCCCGCCTACAGCTCCAGGTCTCCACCCCCTCCGTCGCTCTGATCCCGTCCCATCTCCTCCCGGCCGCCTCGGAGGGGCGGATCGGGGCGGGGCGGTGTGGCGGGGGTTCTTTATGCGGCGGGAAGCCGGCGGCTCTTGGAGCTGCGGGTGGCTGCGGCCACAGAGAGAGGAGTGAGCCGGGCGAGGGGGAGAGGCGAAGAGAAGAGCAGAGGAGGAGAAAGAAGGAGAAGTAAACGAGCGGCGGCCGGGGTGCTGCTATTGTTCCGCACCTGCCGCCGGCCGGGACACGTGGCGCCGCCGCTGAGTCCGGCTCCTCGCACGCAGTCGCTTGACCCGCACGCCGTTGCCCGGCACCATGGGCAGAGGGGTGAGCGGCGTGGGTGGGGGGAAGCGCACGGCCGGGAGTGGGAAATTCAAGGAGCCGCACCATGGCTGTTCCCCATTCCCCTCCGGCTGCGGCGGGCGCGGCTCCGCTTTGTCTGTGTCGGGGAAAGGGGGGGTGAGGGGGAGGCCACGTCGTGGCCGGGGCGGGCTGGTAAACGGTAACGGCCGTTAGAGGGCGTCGCCGGTGCTGCTGCCCCCGACTAACGCGCCCCGGGGGCCGCCAGCCCGCCCGCCGCCTCCGGGAGAGGAAGTAACGGGCGGGGCGGGAGGCGCGCCCGGCGGGCCCTGTCGCAGACATGGCCGCGGAGGGGGCCCGGTGCCGGTGAGCCTGGGTCAGGGTGTGTGTATTGTAAGGGGGGGCGTGCTGGTTCAAACCCGCCGCCTTCCCCATCGCCGAGGTCTCCCGCAGATGGGCCTCTCTAGCCTCCCGGCCATGTGGGGCCCGCAGCCCCCGGGGCTGGTGTTATCTGATGTCCTTTCGGAGCTGAGCTGCCGAGCATGGCTGCTCCCGTGTCTCCCTAGGAGTACTTCGGACCTGTTGAGACGGGAGGGCCCCGGGGGGAAGGAGAGTTACCAAGATTATTGGAGTTAATTTTCCTCTTGGTAGCAGTGAGGGGGTGATGGTGGTAGGAGGGTGGTGATCGCCCCTGACTTTGTTGTGTCTCTGCTGTTAGTAGAGGTGTTAAAAGCCTCGCAGAAGGCCGTGCCATGCTTTCTGCCGTGTACCAGCGTTGTTTCTACCTCCTAGCTTGCAAGGAGGAGTTCTTAGTTCAGATCATACCTTTTAACTAACGAAAAGTGAACGTGAAGGCTGTTGAACACGAGTGAAGACTTTTTGAAGTTGGATGTTGGGATCAAGCGCCCGTGTGTGGAGCAGAAACACCTCTTGGGTTGCTCCAGTTTTATTTTGTTTTCAGAAAGTAAAGACCAGTTTCTGGATTTTACTGTTTGGGTGTTTGCTTTTTCCCCTCCATTCAAATGCTTCCCTGTGTATCCTGTATAGTTGGAGGTGTGTAGACCTTCATTTACTTTTGGTTTAGACTCATTCCTGGAAAACTCCCAAATTTCTCTGCTCCTCCAGGAGAGGGTGAAGCACTCAGGGCCTTGAGATGCAGAGGTGGCAGCCTCGTCCCTGCCTGCAGGTGTTCTGTGCTTCCAAGCACTGCTCAAACATTGACTTGGCTTTGCATTGTCCTCATCGGTGTGGTACAACAGGCAGCAATGTTGACATAACTGCCAGAATAGTAGGGGAGCTGCAAGAACATGGATGAAGGGACAGTTACTTGGAAAAGGGAATTGTGAGGAGGGAGTGGGGTGGGCTTTTGGGATGTGTTTGTGTGTGTTCTTTTTTTCCTCGGTGAAGTTCTTTTGATGCTTGGCAGCCCAGCATGGTGTAGTTCAGTCTGATGGGCAACAGGCAGTGTGCACAGTAAGAGGTTATCTAAAAGATAAAACACTGAGGAAGGATTTGGTGGTGTAGCAGTCTTCTGGATGCTTTAAATCGTCAAAGAAGCCTTGCAGTTGTGTGTGTATGTATAAGTGCAGTGCAGAAGTTTTTTGGGGTTTTGTGCTGCTTTGGGTGCACTAATAGGAGATACAAATGCCTTCTGATCCAGAAGACTGTTAGCTGTGTCTCTTCCATTTCAGCTTTCGTAGGTTGCGTGGATAATAAAGCAGCATTCGGCCTGAAACTGAAGTGCCAACCCGAGGGATAATTCAACAGTGTACTGCTGCCTCAGGCTTTCTTATAGCAAATCACAAGATTCAGCAGTGAGAATGCATGTGGATAATTGGGAACCCCCTGAAAAATGCAGATGTGAGAGAGCAAGGCTTGTGAAAAAGGCAGTGTGTAGCTGCAACCCTGTACACCATGTGCCTGCCCTGAGTTAGTGTGCCTGGAAAGGAAACCTCCCTTCCGTGGGACCTTGGGCTGGAAGAGAAAGTAGGAGTGTTGAGTGTGAGAGAGCAAGTTCCTTGCCCCTCCGCCTGTGAGGAGAAGCGGAGCGGGTGTCTGTTTTACTTTAAATGGTAACGGGACAAGGGGAGGGCCGTGAGCTGCTCAGCTATGTTGTTCAGCCCAAAAAGCAGATTATCCAAGGGGGTGTGTGTAGTGGAGTAAAGCAGACGGGATTTCGTTTCTGCTCAGGGCTGCCTGGAAGCTGTCTGCAGTTTTACTCCGTCTCCCTGGCTGCATAGGCATAGCACACAGTCGTTAGTGGGTGCTTTGAGTTGCCTCTGGGTTTCAGTGCTAAGGCTTGAACCCCAGCTATGGTTTTTGCCTGTCAGAAACTAGGGAAGGATTATTGCATAATGGACCGACTGAGGCGAAATGTTACGAATCAAAGCGGTGCTTATCTGGTGCAGTTAAGAAATCTGAATAAATTACTCTTCCACCACCTTTCTCATTCCAGCTTTGTATCACTGTGGCTGGAGGATATGCCTTTGCTAAAGAAAACCCTAGACCTAGTCAGCCCATGTTTTTGCAGAGTGTGGTGTAACAGGATGAAGGGTTTCTAGCAAGTGGTCTGTCCCTGTGCATTATCGCACAACCCGGTGGGATCCTGACCTGCTGAAAAGTGCTTTACCCAGGCCTTTGCAAGTGGAAACTGAAGTCACCAGCAGCTCCTATAGAGAACTGTGTCCAGGCCACTCATCTTCATGTGTTTGACAACCCCTACAGATGTCTAGTTTGATGGAAAGGTGTGCTAATGTTCCGGGAAAAGAAGCGTGGGAGATGACAGTCTGTAGCTGGCACAGCATTGAAAAGCCAGGAAGGGCTGCTCAGCTGCGCAGTTTGGTGGCATTTGGAAAGCCAGCTCTGCAGCTGGGTCTTCAAGCAGCTTCTGTGAGAAGTAGAGATATTGTCCTAATATCCAGAGAAGACTTAAGGTGTGTGCATGCTCCGGGCTTTTACTATAATGATGAAAACACTTGCAAAGTTTAGATCCCTTGTATTGAGAGGTAAACTTGTCCTTCCCTAATTTGGGAAGTGGCACTGCGTCCGCAATGAGCAATTGCTAGCTGTTGGGTAAAAGCTACTCTTTTTTTTTAGACTTCTCATTAAAGATAGGAGATTGGATGCAGCTCTTGGGAGGGAGCAGAAAGGATCCACAGAAGATATTCACATTCCTTGCTAGGATTATATAGGGTCACAGAGTGGTATTTCCAGTCCAATAGACATAGTCTGTATCATGACTCATCTGGTTAATATATTTACTGAAGACTGTCTCCTGAGGCAGCAGGACAGTAACTTTTCTGTTTTCTCTGCACAGTTGATTATAATGACATAAGTACTAGAACAGACCAGGCCTCCAGAGACGGTGTAATTTGTTTTGGCTCTTGCTTGATGTTTCTTCTTGGATTATGTGATGTTAGAACAGTGTACTTCTGAGGCTGATTTGCACCCCTCCCTGGTGCAAATGGTTTCCTGGTCAATCAGACCTTATGTTGAGAACATCACCCACCAATGGCTCAATTAGTCCAGAGTGGAAAAGCATAAGGTGTATCTGACAGATAATAGGATTTTCTGGGAGCTATATGAAACTTCTTACACTGGTATGTACAAATGTAGTGCTTAAGCCAGTGTATGTGGGGGGGGACACTCCAAAGCTATGTTGTTTTTTTCTGTGGCACTTTTGATGAGTCAGAGTTCCTAGGCCAAGTCAAGTAACAGGGGTGACGTTTCTGATGAGATAGACCTTCCTTTGTGTTCAGGCCATGTGATTATTTCTCAGCAAGATGTGGGTCTAGAGTACCGTAAACCTTCTTCTCATTGTATGGCAGGAAAAGGAGGGAGAGAGCAGGGAAATCCTACAATGATGAGGAGTGGGATGAACCCCTCCTCCCCTGGCAGCCCAGCCATCACTAGCCTTTTGTTGAATAGCTGGGCTTATCTTGCCAGAAGAGATGCAAAGGCCCTGAAGGCACAGAAAAGGGGCAGGACTTTGAGGGATGTGTCAAGTTCAGATTTGAATGATGAAGCAGGAAGTTTCATACTTTGTTTGAAATGGCAAGAGCTGAAACCTATGCTACCGACTTACATTTTGTGTAAGGGTGAGATGCACTACTAAAGCAACAGAAGGGAGGAGCTCTGAGCTCCAGAAGATGGATTCCATTAAGGCTCAATTACTTGGGTGCTTAAAGAAACAAGTAACTCTGCTTTCTGTCCGGGCTGCAGCTGGTCGCTGGGGGTTTTGCTCGAGTTTTTTTAAGCAAATCATGCTTAAACAAGAGCAGTGAACCTTTTCATGCTTACCCACTTGTCATTTGTCTCTGTAGCTGAACAATCTAAATGCCTGCCACCCTGTAAGCTGGGTACATCTCAAAGAACCATGAGGCTTTTAGGTCACCAGGAAGAGCTTGCCAAGCTTTTCCTGGGGGAAGGGGCTGAAACTGAAGGTGATGGACTGTTACTCAAGGCACTGGCTCCTTCGCTTTCATTAGAAATCACTTACTGCCTTGTGCAGTAGTCAAGAAGCATGTGTTATGTGCAGGACTGTGTTTGGACTTGTCTGCTAGAGCTCTAGCAGAAATCAAGAGTTGTTTCCTTTGGAGACTGAATGAGAGAAATGTCTCTTGGTGACTGTGAATTGCCCCATGGCAAATTCTTGTGATGCTGGCATACAAGAATCCTGCTGATTTAAGTTCTCTGGCTTTCACTTCTTTTTTTAATGAAGTGAAATGGGAGTTTTGGTGCAGGAAAGAGAATGTCAGGAATGCTGACAGTCTGTAGTTCTGTGTCCTTTTCCTGGATGAGAGGAGGCAAACGGCTCAGCTCCACTTATTCAGAACTTGTTCCATTGCACAGCTCTATAGCTGTATGCAAGGCTGCAGAGGATGCCAAGCCTGCTTTAATGAACAGGGCAATAGAGAGCTTCTGTGCATGTGAAATGTATGACTGTGGCTGCAGTGGTGTGCACAGAACTTTCTCAAAACAATAAAAATCCTCATCCTGATGTAACTGGCAGCTGCTTTTAGAAAAGCCATGCTTGGTTTTTGGGTTTGGTTTTGGTTTGTTTTGGTTTTTTTTTTCTGCTTTCCCTTTAGTGTCACTTTTGGTTTTGGTTTCTACTTGGAGTAAATAATAAAACTTTCCCATGTTTTCTGCTCAACAGGACAGTTCTTGCATCCTAACAACAGCTTCTGTGTCCAGATAGCTCAGGAATCCAGTTTGTGATTCGAGGTGCTCATGCAGAGATCAAGCAAGGCAATGCCTTTGAAACCTTTCCTTAATCATGTTAACAGTTTGGTGCCACTAAACTGCTGTTTGATCTCAAAAGACTTCTCATGGAGCTCATTGGGTGAAAAATCTCATCACATTAAATTTGGCAGGGATGTGGTAGGTCCCACAGAGAATGGAAGGGAAAAGTTGCTATTGAAGGCTTACGAGAGGCTGGAAATGTATGGAGTACTTGATGAAGGAACTGCACTGCAAGGTTGTGATGGTGGTGCCTGGTTTTGGTACCTTCCAGGGTGTTCAGTTCAGGGTGGCTTGCAGTTTAGGGTTATTTCTGCCTGTAATTCTTCTGTATTTTTTCATCTTTTCAGTGGTGTTTAGATGTGCTACGTCACAATTTGTCCTTAAGTGCTTGTTTACCCCGTCATTACAAGATTTCATGCAGAATTAACCACAACGGAAGTGAATGAAAATCCATCTGAATAAAGAAGCTTTAAGCAAATCATCTGCTCTGTGAAGAGTAAGCAAGATTGAGCAAAGACTGGATTTGCAGAAGTGTACTATGGCTTTGTATACCATTCTCAGTGGTCAAACAGCCATAAATTGAAAGCAGATTTCTGTTGCGAAACCAGGCAGCTAGAGTGCCAAACCAAAAAAGAAAGTATTGGAACTGATCCCCCAGATTTGAGCCATCAGTGATACCACTTTTTATTTCTCTTCAGTTGATAGGCTGCTCCCTGCCAGAGGATGTGCAAGATTGAGGCTGGGAGGAGGAGTTAAAGCCTTGAAGGGAACATACTCATGCACCCCAAGTCTTGGTTTCTTCTGCTCTTTCAGCTTGAGCTAGAGCTTGCGCATAAAGACTGATTGAATAGCAAGTAGCTTGCTTTCTTCCCAGCTATACTTGCACAATGTCTGGCTTTAATCTGTCAGAGATGCTGTGGAGCAGACTTGTCTGCTCACTAGCGTGTTTGTTTGGGTTTTTTTTATTTATTGAAAGTGGCCTATTTTTCATAGAGTCATAGAATTCTTTAGGTTGGAAAAGACCTTTAAGCCCGTCATCCAACCATTACCCCAACGCTTCCCAGTCTGCCATTAAACCATGTCATTGAGGGCCACATCTACATGTCTTCTACGTATCTCCAGGGATGGTGAGTCCACCACTGACCTGGGACTTGACAACTCTTTTGGCTAAGAAGTTTTTCCTGATCTTCAGTCTAAACCTCCCCTGGTGTAACCTGGGGCAGTTTCTCTTGTCCTGTCATTTCTTACTTGGGAGAAGAGATCAGCCATCTCCTGGCTCCATCCTCCTATCAGGCAGTTGTAGAGAGTGATAAGGTCCCCCCTGAACCTTCTCTTCTCCAGACTAAACCCTCTCAGGTCCCTCAGCCATTCCCCATCACACTTGTGCTCCAGGCCCTGCACCAGCTCTGTTGCCCTTCTCTGGACCCGCTCCCAGCACCTCAATAGCTCTCTTGTAGTGAGGGGCCCAGAACTGAATCCAGTATTTGAGGTGCGGCCTCACCAGTGCTGAGTGTACACTCAATCCCTTCATCTGGATCATCAATAATACTGAGCCCTGGGGAACAGCACCACTTGTGACCAACCACCAACTGTGTTTAACTCCATTCACCACCACTCTTTGGGATTGTCTCTCTAACCAGTTCTTTACCCAGTGAAGGGTATGAGCACCTGTTTCTCCAGGAGGATGCTGTGAGAAACAGTGTCAAAGGATTTAGTAAAGTCTAGCTACAGACAACTTTAATAATCTATAATCATTTTGTCTGCCTGTCAGTATTGTGTGTATGGTTAGTGGTAGTGCTGTAGAGGCTGTTTCTAATGGTATTGTGTCTTCTCTTTCAGGCTGGAAGAGACAAGTATGAGCCCACTGCTACGTCAGAGCATGGCTCGAAGAAAAAGGGGAAGAAGGAGAGGGATATGGATGAGCTTAAAAAGGAAGTCGCAATGGTAAGAGTGTAGGGCATGGAAAGAGCAGCTTTAAGAATGTTCACTTCCCCCAAAGCTGTGTGCCTAATGTGGCTGGTGTGCTGATAGCGTGGTGTAACTGAAGGCACTGATAATCCCTTCTTGTCCCTGCTGTCTCCAAGCCAGTCACATTGCAAATGTTTTGGCATCAAGGCAGACACACAGTAGACCCTGAAACGTCACTTCTCAAAAGGCAAATGACACAGAACCCAAGTCTCTGCTTGCTTTGTTACCCATAGCACAGTCTAGCTGCACTGTCTGGATAGCAGTGGTGCAGGCTTTATTGTGCTGTCATGTGAGTAAGACTTCTGTTTTCATTCCAGCTGAGTGGAGTCTGTACAGCTCCATTTACTGCTGGCCTCTTCTCAGACCTCAGTATTATTCCTTCTAATCATGTTTGAGGCTGTTGGGAGTCTCTCCCATCCTCATCTGTGAATGTTGGATGATGCTGTACCTCTGTCTGTGAGTGTCATCCAGTTTAGATCTGCTCTCCTTGAAGATGATGCAGGCTTTGTTTCTGTGCTGTGGTTTTGATTCTGGGCTTTTGTGTTTTTGGACCCTCTCTTAGGATCTTTTAGGGAAAGAGAAATCTAAAGCTTGCTCAGAGTGAGAGTGTGCCCAGTAGCAATGCTAACTTGAAGTATCTGCTCCCTCCAGTAGAACCTCTTCAATGAGGCACTGCTCTGCACCAACATGATCCAACTGAAAAATAGCCTGGCTATGAAAAGGACCCTCTTTGTGGGAGGAAACACTGCTTAAGCTGGCAGCATTACTTAAAAATGTGTGAAACTACAGGGTTAATATTCTGTACATTCTGACCTTCCCACCCCAACTCCTTTCCTTCCTGCCCCCAATCCAAAAAAACAGCCCAACCAAACAAAAACACTCCACCAGAAAGAAAACCCAAACCAAAGAAAAACCAACAAAACCCACTGAGGCTTCACAGAATCTTCTGGGAATATAAAGGCAGCACTGAGATATAGTCAGTTTGTTTGAAAAGCCGTCATGTCATTCCCAAATAATCACAAGAATTCTTAAGATGGGACCACTTGAGTTGCAGAATGAGATAGAGATTCTCTTCACAGAGAAGATGCGTTAGGGTCCTGCTCTCATCGGACTGTTAGAGATAGGAAACCTGGGGTGGAGGGTGGAATTACTGAGTTCTTGCTTATCAACCTGCAGGGGCTGTGATCGCTTCTCCCCCCTCCAACCCCAACCATTTTCTTGTCTTTCAGGATGACCACAAGCTGAGCCTTGATGAGCTTCATCGTAAATACGGAACAGACTTGAGTCGGGTAGGTAGACTTTATTTTCCCTCCCTCCTTCCCTGATCTGAAAAGGAACAGTCTCGGTTCAGAGCACTTCACAAAGGGAGAGCTGGGTGGTCTGCATTTTTTTGTTTAATCTCCCCTCCTCCAGTTGAGTTTCCCAGGCTTTGGGAGAACTTGTTGAGCTCACAAATAATTCCCTTCATCCTCCCACTGTAGAGCCCGGCTGCAATAATTTAGTGACTTTATCTGAATTGTTCCAAGGTCAAGTTGATTTTTGGATTTACGTTGGGCTTTTTTCCGAGGAGTTTGTAATAAAGGCAAATGTTTGTTAAGTTGCAGATGTAGTCCAGTGAGCTAGCACATACCTACAGACTTAATGGTGGCTAGTAGCAGTTTAAATATTACCCTTTTGTAGTAAGAGATGTACAAATGGCCTAACAGCCTCAAAGTCCAGTCCGGAAGCACTGGAGTAGCTTTGCACCTTGACTGTTGTTTGCTTTGCTTAATGCATTTTTTCTTTTCTGCATGGTCATGTATAGCAACAAGTCTGCTCTTATTTTGTAACATCAGACTTGCTTGTTTCTGTCAAAGACCTTGGCTTCTGAAAGCTGAACTTCCTGGAAAGCTAATCCAAAGTGTCATCATCTTTATGGCTCCCAGCTTTCACTTATTCCATAATACCATAGAATGGGCTGTTCCTCAGATCTTAAGGTCTATTGCTGTAGCATTCTTGTCCTGCCCTTCTTCAGTGTTTGTAGCCCTATGGCTCCTCCAGCAGAATTCAACATACTGTAGCTCCTCTTCTTGAATTTGACTTTCACATCCTGCACTTGTGTTGCAGAGCCCTGGCTGTTGTGGAGATCTCCATTACCTCTTACCATCTCCTTGTTGCTATGGTAGAACAGGAACAAACTCGGAGCTACTTTCCCCAGTTGGTCTTGCCATGATGTTTATAAAAGGAACCTTTCTTCTAGGGTTTAACTTCTGCACGTGCAGCTGAGATTTTGGCTCGTGATGGCCCAAATGCCCTCACACCCCCACCCACCACTCCTGAATGGGTGAAGTTCTGTCGGCAGCTCTTTGGAGGATTCTCACTCCTGCTGTGGATTGGTGCTATCCTCTGCTTTCTGGCTTATGGCATACAAAGTGTGATGGAGGAAGAGCCCAACAATGATAACGTAAGTAAAAACGCCTGGTTTACCTCAAAGGCATGCTCAGCAGCCTCTTTGGCTCAAAGCAGATTAACTTCCTTTAAGCATTCAGTCCAGAAGCTTTTCCCATAACCAGGGGAAATTCAGTGTGTGAGCTTAACATGCCTTGGAATGCTTCCACATAATGAAATGAACAGCCAACTTCCTCTGTGTTGTGTTAACACTAGCTTGTGGACAGCCTTTGTGTACAAAATGTACAGAGACTGCAAGTACCTCCATGCTTTCTAATGGGGCACTCAAATACCAAGCCAAATACCATTTATCTGGACAAACTGCCTCTCGGGCAGATCATCCTCTGACTCACGTTCTCTGCTCTTTGTAGCTGTACCTAGGTGTTGTGTTGGCAGCTGTGGTTATCATTACTGGCTGTTTCTCTTATTACCAAGAAGCAAAAAGTTCCAAGATTATGGAGTCCTTCAAAAACATGGTGCCTCAGGTATGGAATACCTCATTTCCTTGAGATCTGCCAAGCTGTAGTGTGCTCAAGGTTATTAACTGTTTTAAATGTTGACTTCAATTGCAAAAGGCCTGGCTATTAGTGTGGGTTACTAGCTCTTTATTTTGAGGGGTCTGTGAGACTCCTTCCTTTTTATGCTCTTAAGTAGCTACGCTAATATGCCAGGGTTCCACCAGCTTACTAACATTCATAGGACACTTTCTCTATTGTCTGGGGAGTTCAGTAACTGGTATGATAAGTACTAAAACTCAGATTCCTTCACAAACAGTCTGTATCATAACGATCTTACTGTCACCTTGGCAACAAGGAACTTTAATATCAAGAAACCAAAAATATCTGTTTTCCTTAAATAACATGCATACTGGAGATAAATGTCTTGGTACAAGTAGAAACCTCTCAGAGCCATAGCACAGCTATTTTAAGATGCTCAGATCTTTTGATCCCCTTCTTAACAGTTTTGTTTGACATAGGTTGTTTCTTCACTGTCTTTCAGCAAGCTCTTGTAGTCAGAAATGGTGAGAAGATGAGCATAAATGCTGAAGGTGTTGTAGTTGGAGATCTAGTGGAGGTAAAAGGAGGAGACAGAATCCCAGCTGACCTTCGGATCATATCTGCACATGGTTGCAAGGTACAGCAGTGACAAACTCTCTGAAAGCTTCATTAAGAAGGATGATGAATTGGTCTGGTTTCAAAGAATGTCTTCTATGCTGTCAATGGATGATGGAATAGAAGAGAAGTGGGGAGAGTGCCTAGTATTTTACCTGCTTGCATTGCTTGAAGGCATCAGCCTGCTTGTGTATGACAAAGTATTCCCTTCCATATAGGTGGATAACTCCTCACTCACTGGTGAATCAGAACCTCAGACCAGGTCTCCAGACTTTTCCCATGAAAATCCACTGGAGACCAGGAATATTGCCTTCTTTTCCACCAACTGTGTGGAAGGTATGTGACTGTCCTACTTCCTTAAAGTATCAATAATACTAGTGATTGAACTGCAAAGATAAGCAATGCAAATGCTCTGAGTTCAGTTGGTAGCATACTCCTACCATGCAGGAGCAGGCTGGAAGTTCCTAGCAAAGGCTTTGCCTATTCTAACTGCAATAATATTTAATGGCCCAAGAAGACTCCACAGCACTGTTCTTTTCTGCTCAGACACACACACCTATGTAGTGTGTTTTTGAGCATGACTGCCTTACTACAGCAGCATTAAAGTGCAGTAATGATATCTTATGATGGATAATGTAATACAAAGCAAGATGGTTAAGTAGAGCTGTAAGGAATACTACAGCTGCTGCAGGAAGTAGGAAATTCAAACATCTCTGGCAGAACTTCCTGTTGCAGCTGAGTATGGTGGTAGGCAGTCTTTGTGCTGAAGCCCAGAGCATCTTTTCCACTTCCACAGGGTGTCAAGCTGTGACTGCTCAGTGATGGTGCAGAGTTCTGTCAGGAGAGGACTCCTATTGTGTCCTCTCCTTACAGATTCTCACCAGCAAACTGTTCTCTGCTTTTTTTTGACCTGTCTTGGTTTAAACCCCCACTTTTCCCCTTCCTGCTCCCCAGAGGGATGGGAGGAAGAATTGAAAGAATGTAAACCCCACGGGTTGAGATAAGAATAGTCCAATGACTAAAGTATAATACAAAACTACTACTACTGCTACTACTGATAATGATAAAGGAAATAACAAGGGGAGAGAATATAAAACTGAAAGGGGAAAGATAAAGTACAACCAACATGTGATGCACAGCTCAATTGCTCACCACCTGCTAACCAATACCCAGCCCAATCTGAGCAGCGATCTGGGCCTTTGTCCTGGGTTTAGCAGTAGCAGTCAGTTTTTCTCTGGGTTTAAACCACGACAGCCTTCCAGGTGACTCCTCCCAGTTTCTATACTGGGCATGACGTGCTGTGCTATGGGATACCCCTTTGGCTAGTTTGGGTCAGGTGTCCTGTCTCTGCTCCCTACTGGCTTCCCATGCCCCTCCTCACTGGCAGAGCATGAGACTGAAAAGTCCTTGATGAGGCAAGGGCTACTGAGCAACAGCTAAAACATTGGTGTGTTACAAGCATTGTTCTCAGGCTGAAGTTGAAAACGCAGCACTGCACCAGCTACTAGGAAGGAGAAAAATAACTGGTACAGCTGAACCCAGGACACTAACCCTCAAATTAAAAAACCCAAACATTACAAAAACAACCCAGCCAAACTGAAGGATATTCTTAATCTTTCTCAAAAGCCTCAGGGAGAAAAAATGGGGCTTCTCCTAAAGGAGGAAAGAGGATATTGTCTACTTGAAGATGACTTCTAATTCCCTGCAATTGGCACTTGATTCCCTGGCATGGAAGAGAGAGAGCTTACAGCTTGACCAGTTGTATGAGAATCCTGTGCAGCATGCACTTCCACATATTTCTTGTTCTGCTAGAGATTAAGAAATGCTGCAGTGGGAGACTTTGGCTGCTGTAATGCCTATCTGCAGAATCTTGGGCAAAGCTTGCTAAACTCTAGGACAGGCTGAACAAATTCAGTTTAATGTGTTTGGGAAAGGTTTTCATTCTCTAACACCTCTCTTTTTTTTCTAGGCACTGCCCGTGGTATTGTCATTAGCACTGGGGATCGCACTGTGATGGGCCGTATTGCCAGTCTGGCTTCTGGACTGGAAGGGGGCAAAACTCCAATTGCCATGGAGATTGAGCACTTTATTCACCTTATCACTGGTGTGGCTGTGTTTTTGGGTGTCTCTTTCTTCATTCTTTCACTCATCCTCGAGTATACGTGGCTGGAGGCTGTGATCTTCCTCATTGGGATCATTGTTGCTAATGTCCCTGAGGGGCTGCTTGCAACTGTCACGGTGAGTGAAGCTGGGAAAAGCAGCTTGAATGAGTTACATAAATGGCTTATGAGGAGGTGGAGTGCTTCATGCTCAGTGTGTGTTCAGAGGTAAACACTAAGCTAATAGAAGGTACTTTGTGGTGAGTGTGTAGTGTTAGGCTTCCTAACATGATGTATTCAGACTAGCTGCCTGAATCAGTGTCAAGTTCTGCAGCTCTTTATCTAATAAAGATGGGTCTCTAAGCTAGACCTGCACAGAGGCTTGGCTTTGTAGAACTGAAATGAGCAAGACTTGGAGTTCTGGACTTGTCTTTTCTGTGGCAAAAAGGGGCTTTTCTGTTACAACTGTTTCTACACCCTCATGCACACCAGCGCTTCCAACCCGGAAGGGCTGGCAGAGCATCCTGCAAGCTTTGCTCTAGCCTCAGCTCTTGATCTGGGATCTGACAGAGGTTCTTGTAAATTTGGTTTCCCAAAGACATAGTGTGAGAGATCATAGTAAGAATATCTAGGTGTGTTCAGCTGTGGAGGAGGTTGACAAGGCTGGAGGCTTCCATGCAGCCTTAGGAAGCAGAGCTGTAATTGAAGCAGTGAATGAACAGTTGGGAGCTAGAACCAGATAAGAGCCTCTGGCAAGAAAGGGTAACTGGGACTACTCGTTTCCTATGCCAGTAAGTTGCAGCCCTATCACTAAAGCTGGTTTGGGCCTTCTCATATGTGGCCTCCCTCCATCTATTATGAGAATTCCTATGATTAGGGAACTGCAACTTTAACTAAAATGTTACTCCAGGGCATGTTACTTGCTTCTGAATGCCCTGAAAAGATGGAAACTGAAGCCCTATGAGTCCTTCTGGAAGCTTTATGAGGAAAATGTCATTTAAACCTAGCAGCTGGGCCTAAATGCTGCTATTTATTTTGCACTGGCAGGGTGAGCATGGAGTTAGGGAATTGCTGCAAGCACATAAGCAGTTTCTCATTCCCTGCCCACAGTGAGTTGGGTAGCACAGTCACATCTAACTTCTTCCTTGTCTCCAGGTATGTCTGACACTAACAGCCAAGCGTATGGCTCGTAAGAACTGCTTGGTGAAGAACCTGGAGGCTGTGGAAACCCTGGGCTCCACATCCACTATCTGCTCTGACAAAACAGGCACCCTGACACAGAACCGTATGACTGTTGCGCACATGTGGTTTGACAATCAGATTCATGAGGCTGATACCACAGAGAACCAGAGTGGTAAGAACATCTCTTTGTGCTTGAGGCATTTCCCTGGGGCTTCTTGTACACCTGTACTTCTAAGAGCCCATGTTTCTAGCTGTCCAGTCCAAGTGAAGTTCACACTGCAAGGACTTCACACATATGATCTACAGTGAGCATTAAAAGACTTAAGGTGACACGTAGAAGGCTTGCATTTTTCCACAGTTCTGCTTAATCCCTAAACTTCACATAGGCTGCTTTTGCTCAGAGTTACTCCACTGGAATTTGAGTCTCTTGAATGTTCAGGCCTTTGTTTGTACTGTGTGTAGAAATGTTTGCTGTTCTGTACTTCAGAGTAGCTGATTATTTTTGCCAAAATATATCTGATGAAGTTGCCCCACCTTAAGTCTTGCTGGAAGCGTGGACAGCAAAGGTGTTGACCCTGGTAATAAATTGACCTGGACGTAGATGGAAAATTTCCCATGTTGAAATAGATGGCTGCCTTTAAACAAGGGTTTTCCCAAAACATCCTGGTTGTGTTTGCAGAGCAGTAGCGATGAATGTAAGACTTCTGTGGGAAGTTCCTTTTAGATGTTGATAAGAATCTGACATCTCAGTGTGCTGTGCAATTGAGAGGTATTTACCTCTCCAGAACGGTTCAGTACAACCAAATTCGGGAGTTTCCTAGCTGTCCTCTACCTTGTGAAATGTAGTGCTTGCAACACACTATTAACATAAATGTTTTTCACTGGTGCTACTGCACCCTGCCCCCAACTGCTCCAAAACATTGTGCTTGTCTGAGCCACTTAAAGCTGCTTTATAGGTCTTTAACAGTAGTACATAAGTGGTCCTATTTGGAAGCGCTTGGTTTTGGCCTGGCAACAGTTGGCTTGGCAGCAGTAGAGTTAAGCCTAGATTTCACTTCATGGAAGATGCATTAGCTTATCAGCTGACTTTGCTGTTCAGCTCATCTTGCTTGATGCCAACCTAAGGGTCAGTGTGAGAAAAGCAGGGTCTTTCTTTAAGGATTGTTCCTTTGGGAGCTATTTTGTCCAATTCCTAGGTGATGGATAAAGTGAGACAACATGGAGATAGAATTCAGCATCTCCTAGTCAGGCCTCTCTGCAAGAATGTTATCTGTCCAAAATTCCTTGGCTTTGTCAGCATGGCTGCTGCTGTTAGTGAAATCTTGAAGGCAAAGGTGATCTCTTGCACTGTTGCCATTCCACCCTCTGTCTTAAAACAATCAACTGCTCATCAAGTACCTGGGAAGGGAGGAGGTTTGAAAGAGATGTAGTGTGCTAAGAGGCTCTAAGTATTCCAGATTTCTTAGGTAAAGGCTTCTTGCTCTTAAAACTATGGGATTTCAGGCTTATTTTTTGAGGGGTGCGCTTTTTGACATTCTTTTACTTTCAGGTGCTTCCTTTGACAAGAGCTCAGCTACTTGGAGTGCTTTGTCCAGAATTGCAGGTCTCTGCAACCGTGCTGTGTTTCAGGCCAACCAGGAAAATATACCAATTCTTAAGGTGAGCTCCTAAAAGAAACATAAGTCCTGTTCCCTGCCACTGCCCTCCCATAATGGTAATGGGATTACATCCTGTGGGTGACAGGAACCTGCAAGTAGGTGTATCTGCCACTCTTAGTCTTAACTGCAGTTTGGTACTGTTACAGGAGATGGGACTGGGAAGATGGATTTCCCACAGCAGACTCTGGACATCCACTAACAGTCTGTGCAGGAGGTCAGATGCTTCAGACAGGTCTAGGAAAGACAAAAAAGCTCTCCTAGGCATTTCCCAGTGTCTGTCTGTTCCAACAGTCTCTATCTCTGGCATTTGTACACTTAAAGGCTACAAACATCCAGTTCTGGGAGCTCAGAGTAGTAATCACCAGAGCTGGGAGAGCAGCAGTCATGAGAGACTGTCTTTAGCCAGTCTGTTCTCACTGGCAAGTCTTGGCTTTTTTTAAGCTCTGCTGGTTCAGCACTGGTGCAAATGCCAGCAGAACATCAATTCAAATTCCTGCTTCTGAACTGTGACCCAGCCAGGGCTGAAATTAACTGAATGGTGCTTATCTGTCAAATACTAGTCATGTTGCTTAGTAGACTTCCCAGGGGTGTTCTGGTACTCTGGTAATAGAAATGATGGAACAAACTATTTTTCCTTAGCACTCCTCTGACTGTAACTTCAGGTCATGTTCTTTAGACCTAAGATAAAGAGCTGGAGTTCTTTCCATCTAAGAAAGACTTGGGAGGGGAGGGAGTTTTGAAAAGTCTTTAGGTACCACAAAGCAGAATTAAAATGGGAAGAAATGGGAAGAAGGAGGGGAAACAAAAAACCCACAAAACCAAAACCCAACCAGAAAATGTTCCCCCCCCCAAAAAAAAAAACCAAAATTCTCTGGAATAGAGAGACCAGAAGGGCAAGAAATACTTAGTTTAAAATGCAGCAAATGCAACTCAAGCAGGACATGGAGTGCACACAGATCTCAAAGGCTGAGACCCCCCCATCTACAATCTCTATCAGTGCCAACCTGATAGGACAAGAGATGAGGACAGATGAAATCTTCCCTGCTAAAGGCTCACTAAACCGATCTTGTGTTAGGGTGAAAAAGCACATGCAAGTGTTTGTATGCATGTCATCAGCCTTCATGTCAGATTTGCTGTTCTTCATGGCAAGGAACGTACATAGTTCAAGTTTACCCTCCAGCTCTCTTTCTCTGGCTGCATCTGGTTGTCTGACTTTCTCTGCCCTTTAAAAGGGCTGCTTGCCTTCGGCACCACAAGACTGCTGCTGTCTCAGAGTGGGAGGCCTGAAATGCAGTATTTGTCACTAGATAATAGAATTATTTATTCACTCTCATATTGTGTTACGTAGAAGCTGAGATGAATACACCTGAGATGAATGCATATTTCTTTAAAACTATCTGATCATCTGTGGTGAGTCTCCTGGAATGTACTCATTGATTGTTGTCTCTTTCCCCAGAGAGCAGTGGCAGGAGATGCCTCTGAGTCTGCACTTCTAAAATGCATTGAGTTGTGCTGTGGTTCTGTCAAGGAGATGAGAGATAGGTATCCCAAAGTGGTGGAAATACCATTTAACTCTACCAACAAGTACCAGGTAAGCACATGCACTTAACAGAGAGCTGCTATGTGAAGCTGTGGTGTAAATTTGCATGCACTGTGCCTCAAAACTTTTTTTTGGCACTAAAATCTTGTCTAGGCATTGCATGCGTGTAGACTATACAGTTAAGAGGTTCTGGAGCTGCCTTGACACTAGGATGTCAGCTGCTGAGAAAGGACCAGACGTGTTTCCAACTTGTGCAGCAGTAGTGCACAGAGAATGGAAGAACTTGAATCTTGGAGTAGGAATGAACTGCTTGAAAATGACCTTAAAAGATAGAGCTTGGGTACAAAAAAGGTCATTGCAACATCTGTGGTTATATGTTAATGTTAAAGAATACATAGGAGTTTTCCTTTGTTGTTGAACCTATTTAAGGTGCAAGTAAATGGAAACTAGAGCAGAATATCACAAACTGTCCTGAGCTGCTGTAATGGACAGCACATTGAATGATGGAGATTACTTTCGACCTTTGCAGTACATGTCGATAACACCAGTTTTATTTCTTCCACCCTAGCTGTCTATCCACAAAAATGCAAACCCATCAGAATCCCGTTACTTGCTGGTGATGAAGGGAGCTCCAGAGAGGATCTTGGATCGCTGCAGCACCATTCTTATTCATGGCAAAGAGCAACCACTGGATGAGGAAATGAAAGATGCTTTTCAGAATGCCTACCTTGAGTTGGGAGGCCTTGGGGAGAGAGTGTTAGGTAAGGAAATGCAGCCTTAAATTGAAACCATCTGTCCCTTGTGCTCCTGTGCAATGTCCCCACAGATTTAGTGGAGGGTTGTACTCTGTTCCTGCAGTGTAATATGTGTTGAGTCAAGGTCACTTCAGTGCATATAGGAACAGTTCTGCTTTAGCCTTTAATCTAAAAGGAAGCCTGCAGGGTCTTATCTTGCCCAGCAGCTGAGTTCCCTAGATCAAAACGAAGCAAAGCATTTGGGGCCTTCAGTCTTCATGGGGCCACATGGATTTGCTCCACTGC
The DNA here is from genome assembly GCA_002631895.1 of Agapornis roseicollis. NCBI lineage: Eukaryota > Metazoa > Chordata > Aves > Psittaciformes > Psittacidae > Agapornis > Agapornis roseicollis. Next base: position 502,567 of record NDXB01018471.1, read on the forward strand.
ATGGAAACCAAGCTGTGCCTGGGCACCTAGCAACGCTTACTAGTTAGCAGAACATGAGTGTGACTCCTGTCTCAGTAGCCCTGTTGTTACTGTGCAGCCGTTTGCAGAAGCTATAAGCATTTGCTGTCTCTACCTCCTGTTGTGTAGGAATAGAGTAAACATGGATTTGATGTGTTACAGGATTCTGTCACTTGGCTCTGCCTGATGATCAGTTCCCTGAAGGCTTCCAGTTTGATACAGACGAATTGAACTTCCCTGTGGACAAACTCTGCTTTGTAGGACTGATGTCTATGATTGACCCTCCTCGTGCTGCTGTGCCAGATGCTGTTGGCAAATGCAGAAGTGCTGGGATCAAGGTAGTTTATTCCTTGGTTGACAATAACTTTGCTCTATGCCTGTGGGTGTAAATGGCTTTCTGTGTTGCTGTAATATGAGTGAGTGAAGTATTGGTCAGGATTTAACTACTACTAATTGAGGTTTCATTTCTGAATTAAATACAAATAATTGTATGTTAATGGACTGAAAATAGAGTTGGATTCCAAACTGACAGGTGCTGATGACATGGTGTCCCAAAGCAAGCATGTGATTTGTCTTGAGTGTGTTCTGCATGTCCCCTAGCACTGACTGAGATGAGAGTGCAAAGCACAGGCTGGAAATAGAACTGAATCTGACTTGGGGATTAACAATTTTCCTTGTCTTACATCCACCTCATACTGGTAACAGATCACTACCTGTACCTCAGGCTTGCTCTGTGCCAGGGCTCGCTTGTAGAACAAAAGCCACGTGGCCTTTCTGATCTCAAGGGACCTGCCTTTGAGCAGTGTAGCTCTGCACTATAGGCACGCTTTCACAGCAGTCTGTTTGCATTTCAGGTTATCATGGTTACCGGAGACCATCCCATCACAGCTAAAGCCATTGCCAAGGGTGTCGGCATCATCTCTGAGGGCAATGAAACTGTAGAAGATATTGCTGCTCGACTCAACATTCCTGTCAGCCAGGTCAACCCCAGGTACTGACTGGTGGGAAAGGCCAGAGCTGTTCAAAGAATTAAGCATTTGCCTCTCTGCTTGCCTTGGATAATGCCTCAGCATCTTTCCCTAGACATGAAAAGCTTAGCATCTGCTTAGCCTACCATGCTGTGGCTCTTCAGTGTGTATCATGGGTTATATGAAGAATGCACAAGGCTGTCCTGAATGTGCATGTCTCTTGTAAATGGGAAGTAGTTAGAAGTAAGGACTGTACAGAAAGCTGGCAGTTTCTTTCATTGTTTCCCTGCCCCATAGCTGCCTGTCCTGATTGTCTGTCTCTCCACTGGCGGAAGGAAACAGCTGGCTGAGTGAAGTCTTTTTCCACTGAGCTGACCATTCGCCCTGCCTGGTTCATCCCATGGCACAAGCACCATGTACTGGCCTAATGTAGCAAATGGGAAAAAGTATCCAAAGTGGCATAGGGGAGGGGCTTGGCTGTTTTGGGACCGTTTTGAGCAATGATGCTGCAGGGCCTGAAATTGTGTCCTTCTGTGATTCCAGATCTTCAAGTAGAGGGTAGGTTTAGTTTTGCCATCAAACATGTACTTAGTCAAGCTTATTTGGTGAGGTAACTTACAGGTAATGGGAAAACTCTGGTAAAAAGAAAATGGGTTGGTTTAGTCACGATCCAGACTGAATGAGCTACTGAAAGTAAGCTGTTTTAACTGTTTCATATTGTTCAGAGAAAAGAGCTTCAATGCCTCTTAAACTTGATCATTCAAAGCCGAGTTCTGTCCCTCTTGCTCTCAAACTCTCTTCTGGGTCTGATTGCATGTGGTCAAAGGGAGCAGGACTAGGACTGGGTAGAGGAATTGCCACTAGTCAGTAGCTACAAGCAGAATAAATGTGAAAATGAAATCCCTTCCTTCCAGGGGTTAATGTTAGCTTTCCTAGCCTGGTGCAGAACTGAGGCATCCTCAGAAAATGTGCTTTGGCATAAGCAGGCTGTTTGCAGAATGGCTGGGCTATCTGTATTGCTTAGCTTGACCCAGCCTGTGTTTGGGCTGGAGGGTAGCCATGTAGTTTATGAACTGTGAATAGGCACCCTGTAGAATGAAATTGCTTGGGGAAGACAAGCATTGTGGCTGAATTCTGTTTGCTTCTCAAGGGTAACTGCACAACCTAGCAGTGCAGGCTGAGGGTCCCTGGGCTGTGTGACTGAGCAGGTCAGCAGCTGGCTGTAAGGGTGGGGAAGGAATTTCCCAGTCTAATGATGTCATGAGCTGTGTGGAGAGTCTCCTAGACCTATAAGGGATGGTATGTTGGGTTGGAGAGGTGGTATTTTGCTGTAGCGTGCAGGGTACCAAACCAGTCTAAATATAACGCTGCATGCTTTCGTTGAAGAGTGTGAAATAGTCTGAATAACACAGTGTGAGCTCTCTGTGAGGAACCACGTGTAGATCATCAGTGTGTTGCAAACAGGATTGCCTGCAGAAGACCACAGCATCTCTTGTGATGTTGGAAGCTAACAGCCTGAGCCAGGGACTCTTCTCTTGCAGAGAGGCTGAACTGTGGAAACAACTGGTCTGTGCCTTGATTCATTTTAAAAAGCCATAGAGAGAATTAGTCTCTCTAGGAGTCTCTGGGGTTTTTGTCTGTTGCTTGGCACTTTTTCTTTGTGTTCCCCATGTACTTTTTAAACTTGGATCATCAAACTTAGTTCAGAGTCTGCCTGGATTAGTATTTAGCACAGCAGGAGCCAGTCTTTTCCTAGAGCACTGAAGAGCTGTAGTAGGCAAATACAACTAAGGACAAACTTGGTTTAACTTGTGAAGTAAAACATCATATTGTCTCTTGATCGCAGGGATGCCAAAGCTTGTGTTGTTCATGGCACAGATTTGAAGGACATGAGTAGTGAGCAACTGGATGACATCCTGACTCATCATACAGAAATTGTCTTTGCCAGGACATCTCCTCAGCAGAAGCTTATCATTGTGGAAGGCTGCCAGCGCCAGGTAAAGAGAGGGAGTCCAAGTCTTTCATATGGAGGAATCCCCTATAACTCCTAATTGGTGCTGCCTTCTGAGGTGGTAAGACTCAGTCCTCTGAGTGCCGTCGGGTAAAGGGCCAGACTTAGATCTCAGTCTGTCAGGAGCCACCAGCTGCTGATGTCAGCTGCTCTACAGTACCTGAGGATCTTTCAGGAAGGTATCTTGATTTTGTACTGGGGCTTTCTTCTGATCCTAGAATGTTGAACACTTAATTCCTAAATGCTCTGGAGGTACTTGAGAGAGGAGGATTCAACGTGTTTATATATTGTCCAGCATGTCCTTTATCAGAGAACCATGCTGCTCTCCAAGCCTGATCAGAATGGGGACAAGGGGTGAGGGAGGGCAAGGAGAAGTTGAGGTCTCCTTCCAACAAAGTGAAGTAGTTTTTTGTGCTTCATCACCTGAAAGATAAGAGAAAGCTTTTCTGCCTGAAACATGTTACGTGATGATTTCATTTCAGTCTTTCTATCCCTCTCTTTGCGATTAGGGTGCCATTGTAGCAGTCACAGGCGATGGTGTGAATGATTCCCCAGCCCTGAAGAAGGCTGACATTGGTGTTGCTATGGGTATTTCTGGCTCAGATGTCTCCAAGCAGGCTGCTGACATGATTCTGCTGGATGATAACTTTGCCTCTATTGTCACCGGGGTTGAAGAAGGTGAGTTTATAACCTGTGTGCAGTGGTGGCAAAGTGGCATAATTCAGCAGTGTTACTGATTCCCTCTGGAACAGAGGTTTCTGGAGGTCTCTCCTGTTCTCTTGAGCTTATCTCCACAAGTGTTTCCAAGGAGGACTTTCCTCCTCCCTTCAGAAGTCTTCTCCCTTTCCATGGGACCAGCACAAGCCTTTGCTATGGGTAACTGAAGGAAGCAGCTGAGTAACAAAGCTACTTTGTCCTTTTCCCTGTCACGTGACCCTAGAGTCATCTTTGCCAGCTGAGTCTGACACATTTCCCTCCCTGATGGAGCAAATAGCTCTCAAACAGGAGCAGAACAGAGGGTGCTTCCAGGGGCTCTTAATGATCCTCAGAGCCCAGGGCTTGATATCCTGCTGCTATGTGCAGTGAACCCTGATTGCTGTGCCCAGAAATGTTAATTCGTATAGGTGATGCTGTGCATGGAGCACAGTGTCACATTTACATGCAAGGAACCCCTTCAAGTTGCTGCACTAGCATTTTGCTTTTCAGCGTCAATACTGAAGGTGCCCATGTGCTACTTGGCTCCCTTCTGCTGATAACTAAGAGTTACATTAGTTGTTCTCTCTTCCTTGACCCAGGGCGTCTGATCTTTGATAACCTGAAGAAGTCTATTGCTTACACCCTGACCAGTAACATTCCTGAAATCACGCCATTCCTGATCTTCATTATTGCAAACATACCCCTTCCACTGGGAACAGTCACAATCCTCTGCATTGACTTGGGCACTGACATGGTGAATGTTGTCTTTTTGTCTTGAGAAGAAATGTGGGTGTTCTTGGGGTACCCTAAAGAAAGAACAGGTGAAAGGAAAATGCATAAATAGAGTTTTCTCTAGTGTTCCGATTTAAAATAAGTACCATTTGATACTCCCTGTCTTGTAGCTCTCTGAGTCCAAGGGCCCTTCAGTTCCATGTAAGGGCAGACTGGGAATGGGGAGGAGGATAAGGTCCTTCCTGAATGCTGCAGCTATGGGGTTCTGGACAGGGCTGTTTCTCAGACAGAACATATGGGGCAGGGAAGGCTACATGCAGTGGAGAATTGGAACTGTTCTAACAGCAGTCCTCCTACCTCCAAAGGTCCCTGCTATTTCCCTGGCATATGAGCAAGCAGAAAGTGACATCATGAAGAGGCAGCCCAGAAATCCCAAAACAGACAAGCTGGTGAATGAGCGGCTGATCAGCATGGCCTATGGGCAGATTGGTAAGCTGGTTGGTTTTCTCCAGTGCTTATTTGAGCTCAGTGGTGTAGCAGAGGTTATACAGCACCCTAACTCAGTGATTGTTCTGTCTACCTTGGTAGGGTTGAGGTTTGGGATATGTGAACCAGAACCTTGGGCTGTTAAGAACTTGCTGTGATTCTGTCCCCATATGCCACATAGCGGTGGCTTGCGCAGCTTGATCCACTGAATTGCTTTCACAGTAATGTTGTTTAATTGCATAGTGCTGTAAAGGAGCTGGCTGACAACCAGCTCTCCTCTGGTTCAGGCTTGTTCAGCAAGAACATAGATCCCATTGTTAGTTTAATTGGAAGTAAAGGATTCTCTCCAGCATATCCCTAAATACACAGTGTTAGGAGCCTTGATTAAAGGCAGCTACAGAGATGTGCCCAGTTTGCAGGACAGGAGCTCATGCTTAATTGCAGCAGACCTTGGGAACCTTCTTGACTGTATTTTGCAAGGGTTGGGGTGGGCAAGGCTTAATGAGAATACAAAGAGTGTTTTATCTTGTGTCCTTGAGTACTGTGCCGTCACAGCACAGGGCAGAACAGAACAGAAGTAACTCTGTACGAAGTTGGGAGGAGAAGCTGCTCAGCAAGAGAGATGCAGCTGAGTTTGATGTTAGCAGAAGCTATTTCTATAGCTGTTGCCTGGGAGACTGAGCCCCACAAAGAGCAATTTTTTAGGTGTTTGAGGTTTCATGGAGGCTGCTTTCCATTGTAATTGCACTGCGCAGTAGCTTCATCAGTCTTATCATCCTTTCTTACCTGTTCAGGTATGATCCAGGCCCTTGGGGGTTTCTTCACCTATTTTGTGATCATGGCAGAGAATGGGTTCTGGCCTTATGGCTTGCTAGGGATCAGAGTTCAGTGGGATGACCGATGGATTAATGATGTGGAAGACAGCTACGGGCAGCAATGGGTAAGTTTTGAGGCACAGCTTAGAGCCTGCCAGCCAAAATAACTAATGCCTGCTAAATTTGAGGTAAGTTCCAGAGAGCAAAAGCAGCGTGTTTGAACCAATGCTCTCTGCTTTGCTTCCTAGACCTACGAACAGAGGAAAATAGTGGAGTTCACTTGCCATACAGCCTTCTTTGTCAGCATTGTGGTTGTACAGTGGGCAGACTTGATCATTTGTAAGACCCGAAGAAACTCCGTCTTCCAGCAGGGAATGAAGTAAGTCAGGCTGTCCAAGGAGGATGTATTCTCCAGCACACAGTATTCTAGTTCTTCATCCCAACCATGTCTGGGCATTTTGGCATAAGTCTTCAACAGTCTGGTGCCTTGGTAGTGGGTAAAAGGAAGTGGGGCTCTCCTTCTTGCCTTACCTGCCATGGTTGAGGCAAAGTGAAATGACTTCTTCTGGTATTGTCTGTGGGAGCTAGCCCACCTCAAAGGACAGTGACAATGCTCCATTACACAGTCTTGCGCTGCAGCTGAGCAGCTGATGGATCAAGAGATCTGGTGGCATGAACCTCAGCCTCCCTCTGATATGTGATGAAAGCTATTGCTGGTTAGTTACTGACTTAGTTGTGATCTGGAATATCTTTGGAAACATAAAAGACCTTTGCAGCAACTGTGCCATCAGCTTTGATGGTCTGGTAGTCCCCATCTGATGGATTTCTGGGCTAGACCAGAATATCTGTTTCTGTTCACTACCATGTGGCAACTAGATGGTTTTTTAGGATATCAGCTGGAAAAGTACTTTGTCTCTGACTGCTTTCCTGTTTCTACTAGGAACAAGATCTTAATATTTGGTCTCTTTGAGGAGACTGCTCTGGCTGCCTTCCTCTCCTACTGCCCTGGCATGGATGTTGCTCTAAGGATGTACCCTCTCAAGTAAGTTGCATCATGCTTTTTGTGCAGCAGGCTGTACCACAGAACAGCAGTGCTTGGGTGGGAAGATGGATAAAAGTGGTTATGAGCTTGTGGAGCATGAGACCTAGTTTTAACCCTGAGGAGCTCAGACTGGAGGGTACAAGTGATCCTTTGCTGTAGTGTGGCATACCAGGGGGTTGATATTTTTTTTACTGTTTATGGAATGCTTATAGGGAGCCTGCAGTTCAGTGCCCTACTTAAAGCAGCACAACCTTGGTTGTACTGCTGTGCTCTAGTGCAGCCACTGTTACACTTACATGGGGTATTTTTATGGGTAGGTCACTGCATCTCTAAAGACAGTTGAATTGCTCTAAAATCATAGGCCAGGTGACTCTTTACTAGCTGATGATGATGGTGCTTTGTCCTTTTTCTGCCCCCCATAGAAGTAGTACTAGTAATGGAGTCTCTGGGAAGATGCTGCACAGTGCACATGACCAGCTTTCCCATAACAGTGGGGAGGTTGCCAACATCTTAAGCATTGCTCAACAGCATTGCCACATTTCATGACAGGGTTTAATCTCAAACTATGAACAGCCCTCTAACTTCTGTGCCATGAAATTTTCATGGCAAAAAGATCCTGGTACACCTTGTGTCCCATTCAGAAGTGTCATATAGAATTTGGTTCTGAAGTGCTGCCCTTTGGCCAATGCCTGCAGCAGCTAGATGTTAGCACGTGCAAATCATAAGGGAAATGAGTGCAGTTCAAGTGAGCAGGGCTGCGAGCACAAAGGTTATGTGTACTTGGAGGAAATGCTGCTAGATTAATAGGTGGGGAGGTGCTGGTACAGAGAAATGCAAAGGTGCTGTGACGCACCTCATGTTGGAATTAATAGCCAAATAGTGGATTAACCTATTGCAGCAGAAAACTTGGTGGTAATTCTTGGCTTGGAGGGTTCTCAGCTGAACCACAGCTTTGTGGTTGCTGGTGCACTGGCAGGCTGGGACATGCCAGCCTTCCTGCACTACTCTGTGCCATGAAGTCAGAGCTCTGTTAGGCACAGAGCATCTTTGCTGCCTGCGTCCTTACTGTTTTCTCTCCCAAACAGGCCGACCTGGTGGTTCTGTGCTTTCCCGTACTCCCTCCTCATATTCCTGTATGATGAAATCAGAAAGCTCATTATCAGACGCAACCCTGGTGGTAAGAACATGATGCTAATCTGTGTGTTTCCTTCCCTGCCTCCTCAGGCTGCTGGGCTCTGTAGAAGCTCGTGACAGTGCTCAAAGACCCCCAGTTCAGACACTATGCAGTGCTGTGTTTTCCCTTCCTCAACACTAATGTTAGTTCAAATTAAGGACTTGTTCCTCTCCCTGCATTCTTGTGCAGCATATGACAGTACCAAAGCACTGACATAGATGGAAAAGACTGATAATGCTTTGGGTAATTCTAGACAGCTGGAACAGAGCCTGAAAGCTTCAGCACATCAGCAATTTGGCAAGATTTTTCCATTGTGATGGGTCACTTACTAGTTCAGGTGCTACACTGCAGGTTTGCAGAGCCTGAAAGGAGCTGTCATGAACCTCCTAATTACTCTGCTTTAAAACTAACTCTGCTTTCCCCCTTCTTTTCTCTTAGGTTGGGTGGAAAAAGAGACCTACTACTAAAAAGCGCCTGTAAACCATTCCACGCACAGCCCATGCCACCTCTCCACCACTTCCCCTGTGTGCGTACTTCATCTTTGCAAGCGCAGAACTGTGCTTGGTCAGGAGCGAGCTGAAACTTAAAGGAAACCTGAAGAAACATGGACTGGAGAAGAAAGCAATGGGGGAGGTCGGGGTGGGGGAGTGTCTGACCATCAGTCCATGGGGATGAGAGTTTGAGTAGTTTTATGTGCCTTTTTGTTTTTGTAAAAGGAAACAGAAGATTTTATATGTGGATTTTTACAAATAAAGATGGATTATAAGAGGATGCCCCCACATGGTCTTAGGTGGATGGTTTTTCTCAAGGCAAAAACTGGGTCAGGGCAACCTCCCTTCCCTGCGGAGGGTGTGGTGGTGGTGACGAGCCCATGGTGGCTTCCCTTTTGTATAGTAGGGAAGCAGAGCTGCTTGACCCAGAGACAACAGCACGTGGCTTTTACCAGCACTGGTGCATCTGCCTCTAGCTCAGTGCGTAATGTGATGAACTGCTTCCAGGCACTTGCTTTTCGAAGTCTAAAGTTCAGGGAGCCTGCTGGCCTCTGTATCGTGGCTACTTCCCGCTAATACAGCACTGAGTGGAGAGAAGAGCTGGTGGCTGGATGTCTGCTCTGGCTTGCTGCAGGAGGCTGCAACTTGCTGGGCTCAGAACAGGCTTCCACTGAATGGCATTTGGATCCCAGCTGCTTTGTTCTCAAAAACCTGACACTGATTTTCCTGCTTGTTTTGCCAAGCAAGGGATAATGTTTCCTAGTGTCCTCTGTGCATGCACATGCTTGCTCTGGCATGGTGCTTGCCCCGTCTTGATACCTGCAGTGAAGTGAGAGAAGTATCTGATCACAGGTACAGGATCCTTCACCTTCCACTTCTGAGGAAGGCATCTCTAGGTTCCAGGTTGGCTCTCTGGGCTCAAGTGAGTTGTGCTGCTTCCCTCTGCCTAGTCATTTTACTGTGTAATGATACTTGTTTGGCTTGCTTCTGAGAACTCAATGGGGTGCTGGCCTTTTGCATGTGGACAATCACCATGAAGTCACATTTTATGTTGTGCTAAAGCCACCTTTGGAAACGCTTCACGCCCTTAGTCCTCTTCCTGAGCTGCTGATCTGCATCCCTCTTAGTATTCTGCAAAGGATCCCTCCAACCTACAGCACTGAAATGATTGCAGTTAAAACTTCATGTTGGCATCCCTCCTGATTACCTTTTCTTAAGATTACTTTAAAGCCAAGTTCTCTCATGTACTGAGCAATATAAATTTAATAGCACTAGGGAGGGAAGAAAAGGAGAGGCCAAGGGTGACAACTGTTCTAACTTGTCTTGGACACTTTAATGTAGAACCCCTATATTAAAAATAATAAAGTCTTCCATTCCTTGGAGTCTGCATATGCTAACAGCTGCGCTGATGCAACTCGGCTTGAGGGGAGCCAAGCTGGGAAGGAGAGATGAGGAGCTCTACTGAGGGAGGAAGGAAGAAGGTGGGATGAATTTTGCTGGTGATGGTGATGCTTGTTCCACCCAGGCGTGACACTTGAACCTTTTGATTCATACTTCAGACTTCCTCAGAGTTCTGCTGCAATGCAGTTGCAACATAAGGGTTGCTTGTCTGATGCACAAGAGTTAAAGGAGCCTGTTGGTTCTTCCCTGCTATTTCAGCTTTGAACAGCCTTGGCAGTGGGCCCCTTGCTAGAATACAAGGTGTGAGGAGGGACTCCAGGTGTTGCTGCTTCCAAAGTGCACATGAACAGGCTGCTGATGGCCTTGTTCATGAGTATTGGCAGGGCTCTCATACCTCTGAGCTCTTGGGCCAAAGCTGAACCTGTGCTTCATGCTCACACTGCTCCTCACTAGATTGTCCTTGCTCTGTAGTGTAGCTGAGGCTCCTTTGCAGCCAGGTCCAAGGCATGCCTTGCAGGAGCATATTTTGGCTACTCTTGCTGCTCAGGTGTAACACCTCACCTGGATATCTCGCACCACTCCAGGAGCATCCCTTGTGTTGGCCAGTCTAGTTGCCATCTCCTGACAGAACACTGAAACCTGGAGCAAGCACTGGCTAACAAAGGAGGCTTCACCCCACTGTGGCTGCTTTAATGTCCTTGTCTGGATAATGGACTGGGGCAAATAGGGCTCCAATGGCTGGAGAAGGGAACAGGTAACCAGGACTGGGGTGGTGGTGAAGGCAACGTAAGATGTTCTATAATGCTTCTAGATGGTGGCCAATATTTAGAAGCCAAGCTATATGATATGTAGCAATTAGAGACAGTATTTACAGCAGCTTCCCCATAGCGCAGTGGGCTCTTGGCACACAGCTGAGCTCATCCTTTCCACCCTCAGAGGGTGGAATGTGCTGGTGCCAACAGCATCTTCTTTAACTGAAACCAAGGAGGAAGATTTTGCACGATGTGTTGTGATTCACCTCCTACCAGTGAAGTGACCTGAAACGGGAATGATCTCTGGGCAGATATCTGGGCACAGAAGGGCTCCCAGAAGGCAAAGTTTACAGGGGACAGAGGGACAGCAGAGGCAAGTGGCTGACCCGCACATCTCCTTTGCTGTAGATGGAGCCCTGAGAGTGAGGGCAGGGCATGGGGTAGCCAGGAGGATGCCCACCAGGCTTTGGAAGCCTTAGCAGACCCCTGAAGAGCAGGGACCTCCTTAGTGCCAGGCTCTTGCTGAGGTGTGTTTTATATCCCCAGTAATCCTTCATTTCCATGAGACCCACCAATTAGTGAGAAGAGAGGCAACAGTCCCTGCTGGGGACCTGCTCCCAGCACCATTCCTCAAGGGATAAAGCACTTCTCCACCAGACCTGAGAGCAGGCAGCTCTGAACCCCTCCACAGTGGTTGCTGTCCCCTGACTCCACAGCCTGAAACAAGGAGGGCAGAGCACATCCCTCCAACCTGTGAGGCCTCTGACCCAGCCGATCAGCCAGGACACAGAGCAGATTAACTCCAATTAGGTGGGAATGGATAAACAAATATACCCAGTAAAGCCTTTTGGACACGTTCCCCAGGAGCCTGGCTTTGCACACACCCCCCAGGGATCTCCCTTAGCTCACAGCTTCATACTCCATCAGCTCCCAAATTGTACTTGATGCTTGGGGCCCATTCTGTGCTCTCCCATAGCTGCCTGCTGCAGGCTTGCTCAAACCCTACCTGCACTTGCTTTAGATGTTGCTGTGTCTTCTCCTTTCCTCTCTTCTCCTCCTCCAGCCTCCACAGCCCTCCTCTCTTCCCCTTACTCCATGTGCCACCCCAAGAGCCTCTGGACTCATGGGCTTTGCTGATGAAGAGTATGGCAGAGTGTCTGTCTGTGGAAAGTTTAAGTTCCTGTAAGGAAGGATAGAAATCCCTATCATCTCACTCATCTTTTCTCCCATGAGATCTGTCTCCCTTCTTGTTCCATCTGGCTTCCCAAACACAATAACATCGTCACTTGTCTGAACCTTTTTGAGCCCTCTTCAGCAGACTGGAAAGGTAAAATGGCCGCTCTGCCCCGCTCTGGTATCCGCAGCAATAGGATCTTGCATTTCCGTGGTTTCTTTCACTTTAGAAGGCCCCAAATTTCCTGCATGGCACACAAAAAAATCCCCTCTGCCTCCCAGAGGCTTGAACGACTGTCAGGCAAGCAGCCAGTTCAAACAGCCCAGAGGGGAGACCTGATTGGGAAGGAGATAATGAGAAGTGGAATGCCACTGGAACTTTCCTATCATAGTGGAAAAGATCTGTGCCTCCTAAGGAGCCCTTGGGAAGGTTGGTGCCAAATCGGATCCCCAAACCGGTGCAGAGACAAGCCAGAAAGTGAGGGATGGTTCGAAGGATCATGGAGGAATGGGAAAGCTGTGTGCAGGCAGAGCAGCTCCCTCCTCCCCATCGTGCTGCAGAGGGGAGGCTGAATGGCCAGCAGGAAAAACACACAGGAGGGCTTTTAAGTGCCAAGAAAAGGGAGAAAAACGAGGACTCTTGGCAGGATGTCACGTGCATGGACTGGGACCATGGCTGACGGAAACCACAGCTCCATCAGCACTAATGGGCTGAGAGCAGCCTGCAGTGTGAATGAGGCCCAAGGTGCGCTGTGAAATCTAACACTTGCTGTGGTTTCTATGGAGCATTATTTACCTTGGTCTTCATACCTACTGGGCATAGGATACTGCTCTCAGGGTTCACAGCTAAACAGATCTGGGCCTGATGGAGAGATGAACAAGACGTTGACCAGAGCCCCATTATGGAGGGTGCAGCCTCACACAGCTTCTCAGGAACAGCACCAACCAAAGGAGCTTCTGGCTGTGGACCCTTTCCCTGACAAACTGGCCCCACTAACTTCTGACAGCACTTGGTGACCTGGCTTTCAAACAACATCCCGAAGCCCTTCATTCATGCAACACCTACCTGCTTATCCATGAATATACTGGGTGCTATGCATTAGGTGGTGAGGATATGACCATTTACACCCAACAATGCCAACCTGCAGTATCCATCCCTAAAAATCTGCTCCGGCTGAAGCATGGGAACAGTGTTGTGTTTCTGGTGGATGAGCCAGAGCTTTGCTTGGTGGCTTCATCCCATGTCTTGGAGGACAAGACAGCACCTGATACAGGATAAAAGGCATGAAGCTTGGCTATGGGAGAGCTATTGTCTCAAAAACTCACAAGAGTTTTGGAACCAACAAGTTCATACTTACCTGTCCTGTGCACGGCATGGCCGGGGTATGTTTGATCTCATGTCAGCAGCCCTACAGTCAGGTTTACCACATTGTCAAGCTACAACCTGAAACACCCGAGCAAAGCCTCCCCACAGCTTGGTGCCCCAGCCCCAAAGCAGAGGAGAAGGGGAAGAGGCTTAGCAGGCAGCTGGGTTGTCTCCTCCCCCATTAGCGTGTTTCCAGCTGTAACTGCGGATCAGCGTCCAGGAACTTCTCGGCTTCTTTCTTCTGAAAAACTCAAAGCAAACCAGTGCAACAGGCAATGGAAACGTGGCTGCCCCCAGCCTCCTCTTTCGTACATGTGCTTGCCCGCGCGCTCTTCGCTTCTCTGTTCTTCTGAGGTTTCTTAGGAGATGAAAATAGAAACAAAGTGATTTTTTTTATTCCATGGAGAGAAGAGTATTTCTGAGTGATCTTCTGGTGCGAATTACTCCTAAAGCAGCAGATACTTGCAGGCTCCATAGAGTCACAGAATCAACCCGGCTGGAAAAGACCTTTAAGACCATCCGGTCCAACCGTTCCCCAGCACTGCCAAGGCCAGAGCTAACCCATGTTACTGAGGGTCTCATCTACACGGTGTGTGAACACTTGCAGGGATGGTGACTCCAGCCCTGCCCTGGGCAGCCTGCTCCAATGCCTGAGCACCCTTTGGGAAAGGAATTGATCCTCAGCTCCATCTAAACCTCCCCCCGTGCAGCTTGAGGCCGTTTCCTCTTGTCCCATCACTTGTTCCTTGGGAGAAGAGACAGACCCCACCTCACTCCATCCTCCTGTCAGGCAGCTGCAGAGGGCAATAAGGTCACAGAATCATAGAATAGTTAGGGTTGGAAAGGACCTTAAGATCATCCAGTTCCAACCCCCCTGCCATAAGCAGGGACACCTCACACTAAACCAGGCCACCCAAGGCTTCATCCAACCTGGCCTTGAACACTGCCAGGGATGGAGCACTCACAACCTCCCTGGGCAACCCATTCCAGTGCCTCACCACCCTCACAGGAAAGAATTTCTTCCTTA
>NDXB01018471.1:516787-534397 GCA_002631895.1 Agapornis roseicollis
CCCTCACAGGATTTCTTCCTTATATCCAATCTAAACCTCCCCTGTTTAAGTTTGAACCCATTACCCCTTGTCCTGTCACTACAGTCCCTAATGAAGAGTCCCTCCCTCCTCAGCCTTCTCTTCTCCAGACCAACCCCACCAGGCCCCTCAGCCGTTCCTCATGAGTGAACTTCTCATTACTGTAGGCCAGGGAACAGCTCAGCTGCACTGCTGGCATCCAGCACAAGCTGCTGGAAACAGTGTGATCACCTGGAAATACAAAGGCATGATAGGAAAGAAAACTTAGCACTTGGATGAGCACCCTCAGGATCCACTGGGGAAGATCCATTTTGGTCACAGAGAGAGCAGTCAAGGCAGGATCCTCACTATCTCCTCTGGAAGCAGTCAGTCAGCTACAGTTTGCCTGAACCTTCCTCTTTTCCACTCCGGATTTCAGTGTGGTTTTGTAACTAGCTGTCTGAATTCGTCACCTTTAACCCTCCATGTGTCATTGCTGGCATCAAGAAACTTGCACTGGTGTCAGCAGGATCCCTTTTCGTACCCTCGTGGTTTCATTTTAGCAATGAGGTTATGGGAAATCCCCAGATTACTACTGAATTTAGAAGAACGAAGCATCTCCTCCTCCTCTCTGTGTGTCATCCTTCAGTTAGCCCCTTGTGTGAAGCTCTCCACTCGTATTGCTGCAGGCACATGGCCGCTGGGGCTGGAACCCACCTCCCTGAAACACACACAAGTGGTATGAAACAACTGTGCTGTAAGAGGACTTTTCTGCTTGTATTATCCTTACAGACTCTGTCTTCACTCACATCAATGGAATATCAACACCTGAACCCTCAGGCAGGATCTAGTTGTTTAAATATATGACCACAGATGTCTTACAGGTACAGCTGTATAAATACAGCTACATAAACCCTCTCCTGCCTGACAGCCTTTCAGGCTTCAAGAGGCTTGTCCAGTGCTTCACAAAGAGCACAGCAATGCTATTGCTCCCAGGGTATCAGTGCAGCTTGACCTCCAGCAGCTCAGTATCCCAGCCCTGTCCTAAGAGGATCAGAGCTCTGCCTCTGGATGCCCTCCAGTAGCAGCCTGGGAAGGACAGAGCAGCCCCAGTGACAGGGCTCTGTTCAAACACACAGGGAGAGGCAGAGATTTTGTCCAAGGTTTCATGGAATTGCCTGAATTGCCAGCAGCCCTGGGGAGCAGGTTAGGATGTGCTTGTGGGGCCATAAGTATGTGATGGCTCAAAAGTGATGAAGGGAAGCAAAGCCTCCCAAGCCAGGTTTGAGAAAGGCACACTGCTAGAGTCAAGCTTGAGGAAGGAAGAAGTACAGAAAAGCCCTTTCCTTTGAGAGCATCACCCTTATCAAGCCTTGAGCAGGGAAAGGGGGCTCAGGCAAACATCTGTGATCCAGCCCTAACAAAGCCTGTCCCACCTTGCTGAGGGACAAAAGTGTCCTCAGATGCCATGTGCTGTGTTGCTGTCAGCTCTTCACACATCCATGGGGTGAGTTACTGCACTCGCTGTGTATGGTGGGGACACAACCCTCCATTCCCACAGAGATGAGGCAGGATCCAGGGTTAGGTTTGATAGAAGGGGATGTGGCACAAGCAGGAAAAGAAAAGCCCTTGAGCCCTACAGCAGCCCCCTAAGGAAGTGCACAATGCATCCCACCTCAGGCCACTGCTTCCCCTTGAAGCTGTTCCTCTTCCTGGTGCTCATCCCTGACAGCCAGTGGCACATCTTTGGTGCACCCTGGATAGTCATGGTGTTGGCTGAGCCTGTTCAGCTCATACCCCTTTCTTGCCAACAAATGTGAGAAAGGGGATTTTTGCTTTCCTTCGTTGTAAAAGCACTTGGGAGCAGAGATATTTTTCTATAAATGGCAACTTTATGGGAAAAAATATGTCCCCCTTGGTGTAGGAGTCGAGAGCTACCCAAATCAGAGATACTCCTCTGTACTCACATCATTCCCAGCTCCCTTAAACTTCCCATCACCAGCCAAGGCTATGCATTAGGGAACACAGGACAGGGGGGTGAGCGGTAGGAGGATAAGGGGCTCTTAGGAGAAGATCAAATCTCAAACCATCATATTTGCATTCATTAGAAGGCAGTAAAGAAGCTAGGCAGGCAGGACAATTAGAGATAAGGGCAAGCAACACGCTGTTCCCAGCCTGAGGTCCTGCCTGCTGGTTAAAGTAGGGGTGCAGCCCAATGCATTCTTGACATTTTGTTCTTCCAACTGATGCCAGGTCAGTTCTTATCAGAGATCTCCACAGCCAATGATTTTTCATAGTGGATAACACTACTGAACTGCATAGGAAAAAAATCATAAACCTCTGTCCTAGGCAGCTGAGCAGAATGTTCCTTTCCTGTCCTTCACATGGGGGTATTTGTGGCTTTACCTTTTCCATTCTTCTTCACTTAACCTCTTTCCTGCCTCTGACAGACCCTGACCTTGTGCATGTCAGCCTGTCCTCCCAGCAGAAGTGGCACATGAAGCCCTCTCCTGAGTGGATTTTGGCGAGATCTCAAGGATGCTTTTGCTGCTGTTCTTCCTTTACACTGACCTGTGTGAAGCTGGGCTTGGTGTCACCGCACCATGTGAGACACACTCCTTGTTCTGCTCTGAGTCCAGCTTTCTGCTAAAGCAATATTTGGGGAGCTTGGTTCTGTGTGCTGAAGCTGGGGGAGCTGGGGATGCAATCCAACTACTTTCCTTTAGATCCTGCGCTCCAGGATAAGAAAGCTTTCCAGTGCACAATCACACCCCGGTGATAATGGTGACAAAAGCACACCCTTGCCTAAGTTAACACATGATAGTACTGTTAACGTAAGCAAGGTGCTGCTCTGCCCTCCACCCCTGTGTACAACAGCTTGAGGCTTTTCCAGGACTTCCTGGGATGAATCCTCACAGATTAAGCAACAAGGAGCATGTTGGTTTGGGCTGCATAGCGCAGGGGCTCCCCTTTTGCAGCACCCTCACCCTGGGGCACTGAGCGTGTTCCTCTGGACACCTTTTCTTGTGTAGCACAAGTCACACCACAGCCTGCAGAACCACCAGGTCTGTATCTGTCAGGCACCATGCCCAGTGCCACATCTTTCTTTCCAGATCAAACTAGGAGGGCAACAGTAGAGTTCATTAGTGTAGAGCATCACAGCCAGGACAACCCTCCCTAGCGCTGCTGTTGTTCAGACTTGCAGGGTTCCTCAAGGACATTGGCAATTACCCCCAGGAGCAGGGTGTTTCATATCCCCTGTGGGGTTCAGGGATCTTGCTCTGCTGTAGCACTTCCCTGCTCCCTAACTTCAGATCCTCAAACTTAAAACAGGAGAGGTTTAGATTGGATATAAGGAAGAAATTCTTTCCTGTGAGGGTGGTGAGGCACTGGAATGGGTTGGCCAGGGAGGTTGTGAGTGATCCATCCCTAGCAGTGTTCAAGGTCAGGTTGGATGAAGCCTTGGGTGGCCTGGTTTAGTGTGAGGTGTCCCTGCTTATGGCAGGGGGGTTGGAACTGGATGATCTTAAGGTCCTTTCCAACCCTAACTATTCTATGATTCTATCCTGGGGGTGGTTTTGGTTTCATCTTCCCTGTCTCTTTGTACTGCTTCAAATCCAGGCAGCAGGGCCTTTCTTTTCAGGTTTCTGTTGAAGGTAATGCCATCAGGCAGAAACATGCTCCTCATTACCTGCTCTATTATAACACATATTTATTGTGACATGTATATTATGTGCGTAGCATGTATTATCTGTCAGTGTGAGTATATATCCATACATATATAAACACACATGTCTACACAGACATACATATACCTCTGTAATCTGTGTTCATACTTACACACGTGACAGTACTTGCAGATTACTAGTTGCTCTGCAGTGCTTTGCAATGAAAGTGATCTTGAAACTGTGATAGCAGGACATCCAGGAGATGAGCTCCTTGGCAAATTTCTGAGCCAGTTTAGGTCCTTCTTTGGGTCTTACCCAGAATAAGTAGGGTTATTATCCATTTTGTCCATTCAATTGTTCATATTGGCAATGATAGGCATCAGCAGCCACCAGTATGAATCTCGTCTGTACAGACTGCTCTACCACAGACCCACTGAGCTGTAGCCAGTCTCATGCATTATCACATTATAGCATCAGATGCCCACTATATCCAGCTGTGTTTACATTGGCATGGCTTGCATGGCTTTCCTAGGATCTGCAGGTCTGTGTGCAGTCATCCTTGACCATACACCTTGCTCTGAAGGTCCTAACTCTCTTCCTCGCAGTGCTGTGGATCCCCAGCTCTACAAACTGTTTCAGGACCCTATTTGCCCATCCATAGACGTGCTTTTGGAGGGGATGTGCTGTGTTGCTTGGCACAGACAGGGTTAGTTCTGGCTCTCCAGCAGTCCTCCTTGTTTTCAGTTCCTCTGAGGGAGCTGGCTATGTTTCTCTTTTCCTTTCTCCTCCCCTAAAACTACCAAACCTATCAAGCACATCAGCGCCAGTAGGTGTAAGAACTAGGACTATTTCTCAAGGTCTGATTTCCTTGCACCTTGTGTAGTCACAGAGTGAAACAGTGACTTTCCTCTGCTGCTTCCCATGGCCCCCAAGCTCCAGCAGAGCTTTAAGTGCTCCATCCTTCTGCTCTGCTGTTTCCTCTGTATGCCTGGCACTGTGTGGTCATCAGAGACTACCCAATAATTCAGGTATGAATTTGCAGGACAGGGGCCTGCCTGTGGTCAATAAGGAGGTGCCTTTCTGTTTATTACACACAAACTCTGCCTGCCCCTTTTCTCTCCCAGCACCTATAACTGATGGAAAGCCTTCAACAAGGCCAGGCTAAATGGAACTTGGAGCAACCTGCTTTAGTGGAAGGTGTCCCTGCCTGTGGCAGGGAGTTGGAACTGCATGGACTTTAATGTCCCTTCCAACCCAAACCAGTGTGATTCGGTGATTCTATGATACAAAAGCCTGGAAGCCACAGGGCTGCCTGTTCCCAGTTCCTTGCAACAGCAAGTACTAGATCTGGGAGACCAAATCACATCCCCACAATTTTTTCCAGCCTTACCAGACCAAAGATTTTTTCCTGGCTTAGATCTGGACACTGGATTACCCTTGGATACATGAGCAAGACACAGCAGGGCAATCCTTGAGAGGTTTCCCAGCTCAGCCTGAACACATACCAGATAGTCTATCTGTGGCCAATCTCTAACACTTCAGATGATAGTCAGCCAGAACTGTCCTGATTTTACAGGAATATGTAGCAATGGGGAGCAGGTAAGCAAGTGTCTCGCAGAGACAAAATCCAGCCAGGCTGCATGCCTTCCTCGTGACCAGGCAGGGGTAAGCACATCTGTGATGGAGAAGGAGGCTTCAGAGTGCTCTCTGCGCCTCAGTCACAGCTCAAGAGCAAGGGGAAGCTGCTTCTGGGCACCAAGTGTGCACTGCTCCAGGTACCACAATGTGTGAGGACACCAGCAGTCAGATGTCCCTGTGACCTGTCCTCTCTTCTCCCAAACCCCAGAGGAAACTTACTGATCCAGTGTCTACCCAAAAGCAAGGTTCACTGCCCTGCTCACTTGGGTGAACATGATACCACTGGTATACAGCAATGCTGATTTCAGTGGTTTTAACATTACTTGCTTCTCTGAGGCCTGTGTTGGCAAAAACATTTGCTCTCCCAAGCAATATAAACTCACAGCTGCTTCTTCCAAACTAGGAGGTAAATGGAAGCAAAAGGAGTGAAAGTGTGTATGTGTGTTTGTGTTGCTCGTGCTACAAAGAGAGAGGAAATGAGTCTTGGTGCAAAATAAGAGGAAGTGGGAGAAAAACAACACAAAGCAAACGATGCATCCATTGAACAGGACTTGAATTGGTATCTTGGCTGCTTTTGGACTAACTTATGGTATCACTAAATCCCATTCTCCTCACAGGGAAAGAAACCCTGCAACTGTGCATTGTCAGCGTGACGGAAGAAACAACGGCAGCTGATCCTGGTTGGGTCAGTATTACCCTCAGTCTCACAGACTGGCCTTTGTTCCCAGAGCAGTGACAAAGGGCTCCCTTCTTTCCTTTACCTCCCTCGAGTTGCTCATGTTGGAACAGTGCATGTTTTAAGACTATATTGGCTATGGGTGGCATGCCTCAGCCAGCTCCCATCAGGACCTCAACCACCCCTGTCCCTTGGGAGTTGTGCCTCTCATTCACTGGTGCCCTCCATGGAGAGCATAGGCAAAGGCTCATCTCCTTATCATCTGATCGAGCTGTGTGCTCCTGGGAGTCCATTGGTACTTAAGATAACCGCAGGTAGATCATAAGCTCTGAGCTGACAGGTCTGCAGGATATCAGAGGTGTGCATAGTGCTCCTGCTGCTTTCTGGTCCACCTCTCTGGTTACCCTCAGCACCTCCTGAACTTGCCGCTCAGTTACTCTGCCCTCCTGGCAGAGCCAGTTCATCAGGGTGACCTCTTTTTCCCCCTGCATGGAAGAAGAGACTTCAAAAGCTTTTTGCAGTCCTGAGAAGGAGCAAATCACCACTGCTGGGGTAACCCCAGCCTGCAGTGCGTGCTTTGCAAGAAGAGGCAGCCTCTCAGCTGGTG
Source organism: Agapornis roseicollis (assembly GCA_002631895.1). NCBI lineage: Eukaryota > Metazoa > Chordata > Aves > Psittaciformes > Psittacidae > Agapornis > Agapornis roseicollis. The sequence continues at coordinate 523,374 of NDXB01018471.1, forward strand.
ATCTTCAGCAAGAGGCTGTGCACACCAGCTGGCAGAGAGTCAGCAGGGCATTGTGGTGGGTGGCAGGGCTCTTCCAGACAAGGGACTGAGCTGGAAGACACATTTCCCACATTCAGATGTCCTCTGACTGGTTAGCCCCTCTGCCTTGGGCTTTGAAGGTCTCCCCTCCCAGCATCTGTGTGTTGTAGATGGAGAGCACACACAGTAGGGCAGTATTATAGAATCACAGAATCAGCTCAGTTGGAAAAGACTTTGAACAACTGCCATGATTTTTCAAACACAATGGCCAGTGGCTTAGCAACTTCATTCACCAGATCCTTCAGGACCCACTGATGGATTTCATCAGGTCCCATGGACTTGTGCACATTCAGGTTCTTAAGATGGTCTCGAACCAGATCCTCTCCTACAGTAGGCCCAAAGTCTACATTCTCACAGTCCCTGTGTCTGCCTTCCAAGACTCGGGTAGTGCGGTCAGAGCATTTGCCATCAGAAAACAGGGCCCTGAGGGCTGCAAAAAGCAGTGTATGAAGGAGCCAACACAGGTGCCACAGCCTTTCCTATACTACTGATACGTAAAAAGGCCTCAGTAGGAACATCACATTCTGGTCACTGTGTCAGCACAGAGGTCACACCACGGGGAGATGCCTGCTGTCAAATGGCAATCTATCTTTGGCAGCTATGTCTCCAGGTCATGTTTGTACAAGCGTAGCGCAACTACGAGGAGTGGCCTTCCTTGAACAAAAGATGAACATATCAGGATGGAAGTTAAACAAGTAGAGCTGACCACATCAGTAAAATAAAAGGGCTTGTGATTTATGATCACCTCCTCTCTCCAGCTCCTCGGGAGCTGAGTTTTCCCCTTTGGGCTGTGTCTGATGCCAGGCAACACAACTCACTTTTAGTCTAGCAGGCACTGGTGCACAAGATGTGAGGACAGACCTGCCTCTGTCCTGAGGCTTCCACAGGCAGCTCAGGAACACAGCTCATACTCTTTTCTGAGGTCTGGGTCCTGAATTGTTTTAGAGTACAGATGGACCAGATGACTTGACATACAGGTAGGGTAAGTTCAGGAGGAAAATTAAAGGGGACTATAAAAGATACTTTGTGTTGCAAGATATCTTTTTTAACCCAAATGTTTTTATTTCCCTTACCTTGTGGGATACTGCTCAGAGCCCCATAAGGAGCTGTGGTAACATGTCCACTTGTATCAGAGAGCACACAATGGTAAAGGCTGTGCCTAGCAGGCACATTCTGCGGAGGTCAGCAAAGAAGTTTCTTCTTTATGCTAATAGCAACCATCCATGATTCAGATCCCAGGAGCAACGAGACCAGGGACTGTGAACCAGGCAAAAACCACATGCCCTTGTATCTATGATATCTGGGGGCTTTGACCTTCTGCACCAGGACTGATTGTTACCTACAGCTTGGCTTCCTACACAGAGCAGGGGGAAGGGCTTAAACTTCAGCTTATTTGAGACCGGTCAAGGGAGAAAGTTTGCCTCCACAGCTTGTTTTTATGGCACACATCTGGAAACAGTTTACATGTGCCTAGAAGGAAGCCTATGCGTTATTGTGGTTAAAATGACCTCTTGGTATCTAGTCTCTATTTTAAGTAGGTGATGCATACATGTTCTCATGCCAGAGCTCTTCTGTCTTTTAGCTGGAATATCAGTTCTCTTTCACTGGGATTTACCCGTCTGATGTACTTATAGGCAGCAATCATATGCCCTCTTAACATTCCTTTTGCTAGGCTAAAAATAGCAAGGACCATCTAAGCCTCTTCCATCACCTCCTTCTTTTCCCGGAGATCATGCTAAAGCAATTCTTTGCACTCATCACAGTTTTCTCCCTCCTATTCCAGCTCCTCTGAATGATACTTTTCCCCTCCTCAGTACAGGCAATGCCTCCTTGTTCTGTCTCTTCAGTTAACGTGTTTTCCCCAAGGTCATCAGTGAAGGTATGAAATTAACTGGTGACAGAACCAGTCCTGAAGGAATTTCATCTGCAATCGCCAGCTACTTCATGTTCCAGGGTCTCTTCCTTAAACAATTCCTTCCCTGTTTTTCAGTTCAAGTGTGAATCGCTGCACTCCCCTGCTTTCACAACTTCCCAGCCACCTTCTGTGAAACTTGGGACTGTTTCGTGTACTCCACAACTGAGCTCTAGAAAATGATCTTTTCTCCCACAAGCCTAAAAATAACTGAAAATCTCTTTCCTAGATCTATGTTGAATTTTATTCCACTGTCTATTGCACTTCAGTGCCTTTACTTAGTCCTAGTCTGTTCTAGGATAAAAATAAAAGTTGAGTTTTGTGCCTTAGTTAGATTTTGGTAAAATGGTTAATACTGTGCAATTGTGTGGTCCCCATCCAACCGTCTGCCAAAAAGGTTTATTGAACATCAATGCTATTGAATTTATTACCTGATGTGTCTCCGGGAACCTTCTGATCTGAACAAACCTTGCAAGTTTTGGCTTGATTGCTGATGGGACTGTTTCTCTTTCCAGACACTTTCAGCCATCAACTTGTGATCCCCTTCCTTTATATCCTCTTTCCTGCAAAGATGAGGCAAACCCTTTGGTTTCTGAGGCATACCTTGACCTTAGCCACACCATGCAGAGGTCTGATCTCTTGCCTTGTTCTTTTTACCTTAGAAAGAGCCTTTGTCAGCACCCTGCCGGGTCTATCTTACCTTGATTTCTGCCAATGGACGTGTCTTTTTCCCTAAACATTGTACCCTCTGCAATACAGATTTCTTTGCCGACCACTCCAATCTTTCACTAAGGGAATTGTTTCACCAAGGAGCCACATTTTCTATGTGCTCTCCCTTCACTGTCTTGTTGAGGAAAGCAAGTTAGCTTTTGTCATGCTGAGTCTCGATGCCTTCCACATACTCGAGACTTTAATCGCCTCTTCGCTTCAGTCTCATAGCTTCTCTGACCATGCCAGTTTTGAGGCTGAAAACTCTTAGATGTGGCCCCATGCTATTTACGCTTCCATTTAATTTAAACAGGATCAGTCGGTGAAAAGTCAAGGTTAAAAGTTATCTTCTGACACATTGCTCTGTAATGTCTCACCGGTTACCAAGATCAGGCCAAACACAACCACAGCTCTGATTAGTTTGCTTCCTCTTTAGTGAGGAAATATGCCAGCCAGTGAATCCAGGAATACCTGAGCCCAGCCTATGCTAGTAGCAGCTTTTCTCCATATAAGAATTTAAAACCTGTGGTAATGACAGTCCCTGGTACTTTCTAAACACATTATAGACACCTTCATCAACCTTGGATAGCTGCAGCAGAACTATAGCTCTCTTTCCTCAAGGTGATTTGAACCAGACTCTGTTTTATCACCTCTGCTGCTGCTTCCTCCAGGCAATGCCACCACACATCCCACTTTGCTCGTCTGAGCTGCACAAATGCTTCACTCTCGGAGGTCCAGCCATGCCAGTTGTGCATCCTGCCTCCCAAACTGGCACACACAGTTTCATATCCTAGCTCTGCATATTGCTCAAGAGCTCCTTGTCTTAGTATTCAGGCATTTCCATTGTTTCTCACAGTTTCCCATATATACTGGCTATATGATCTTGGATGGCTTATCAGTCTCCTGCTCAAATTAGTACTATGCTCCTGTTTCTTTAGTCATCTCTGTACCTTAATATCCATGCTCTTCCTCCACCGGCACATCAAAAGCCAGCATGGAAAACACACAACTCCCAGCTACAAAGCCCATACATAATCCCAAGTCCTCCTCCCCGCATTTTAGACTAAATCCTGTGTCAGCATCTAGCTCCCAGCAGGCTGTGTTCCTCCACATGCCAAGGAGAACTTTCTTTCTGTCGATGCCTTCAAAGAGACAACACATTGCTGGCAGCAGCTCCCAAGGTAACTGTAACGTCTGAACTATGGATTTGCTCTTCTCTTTGGACATGTTTCACTGGGTATGTAAAGTGCCTTGAGCAGTATCTTCCATTTCAGTGGGAATCCAGCTCCTTCATTTGTCTCAACATGAAGGGATTGTTCTCTTTTCCCGTCAGGCTCTTTTTCAGTTTCAGGTCCCTTCTGTAACATGGGATGATTTGTTTTAAAGTGCCCCCACTCATTCAGACATCTTCCCTGGTGCTTCTGGGTGTCTTCAGCTTCATTTTGTCCCTCCCCCTTTCCCTTTGCAGCTCTTCCTGCAGCCTCCCTTCCTGGACTTATGCTTCCCTAACCTCAAGCCATTTTCATCTCCTCTTTTCATTCTCTCTTGGGTTTAGATTTCCTTGTTTCTTTTCCTCCCTATTCCCAACCCACAAGTCTTTTTCTTGAATTTCAAATGATGCAGCATCAGGGAAGAACTTGCTAACATGCCTGATAAGCTCTGCTCTGGTGTTTGCTCAGAAGGTATGATAGGGATGACCTGAGTGCATCCCTCTCTACACTGAAAACCTGAGCTCCCCAAAAGGTCTGTGAGATATCATCAGTATAGAAGCTGTAATCCTAATTTAGCCTGATCCCAGCTCTGAAGTGGCCTGCTGACTTAAAGCAGAAAGGGTAGGCTGCAACAGCACAAGGCCAGAACATACAGCAGCTTCTATCTCCAGACAGCAATTTCCATTAAAAGCTTTAGTTAAGAATCTCATTTCCCCAACAGGTAGGCATATCATACATCTCGGTGACAGACAGAGGTTAAGTAACCTTCTTGCTGTTATTGGCAGATAAGGATGCTGCTGCTGCCTGCCCCTCACTGGATGAGAGCTGCCAGGGGCTGATTTGCCTCTGTTGTATCTCCCCCTGACTGTGCTGCCTAGAATCCCTGGTCCTAAACAATTAACTCAGGTGGAGGCAGAAACAATGGGTCCTAGTCCGAGTGTCATACCTCTCACCCCCTTCTGCTATCGCCTGAACCACAGTCCTTCCCACAGCATTCTTTCCTCTTACACTTGAACACAACACTGTTCAGCACAGCCACGCTGGGTAGCATAGCTCAGGTAGGTTCCTCCCGAGTTTCCTCTGTTAGGTTTTCATCCCAGACAGATAGGGTTGCATAGTCCAATGCCAGTGACATGATGCTCCCACTTGCTGGTCTGAGAAACAAAGTGCCACGGCACAGCAAAGGATGGCGGCAGCATCACAGGACTGCCTCCTCTCACCTCCCTTTGGCCTTGCTCAAGGTCATGCTGCATGGCAGCAACAGGAATAGAGCTCACGAATGCCACTTCCTTATCCCACTTGTCCCAGGGCCAGGCCCGGCTGGGAAAAAAACAACACCCATGCAATGCCAGAGCTCCAGAGCAGGTTAACACTCGTGCTGAAGCCTCCACCGTGCACACAATAGTCAGCAAAAGGTGCCAGCTCTGGAGGCCTGGGGACACGCTGTGCTGGAAATGCTGGGGCCCCATCCAGCTGCACCAGCACTCCCTTGCCCGTGGGACTCTGAGTTCCTTCACGGGAAAGCAGCAACGCCCAGGCCCGGCAGGAAAACACTGATTTACAGACAATACCCAGGCGGGATGATTAAGCAGCAGCAATGCCTTGTCTAACACGTGAGCTATGTGTGTGTGCCATGAGCACACCTGCACTCCGGGCTCTATGCTCTGCTGCTCTTTGGCAAAGGTCTGAGCGTCAGGGATGCTTTCCCTCAGAGAAACAAGGGGACAGCAGGACCTGACAGGCAGCTTCAGCTCTGCCCCAGAGGAGGGAGATCTGGGGGGGTTTTTACCCTCACTGAGACAGCTACCAAATCTATTCTAGACCCTCAAGAACTTGAAGGATTTGGGCACCCAACCACTAGGGAGTAAAATAGGCTGCTTTGACTTCAATGGAAAAGATCATGCGTCACAGGCTACTACCAACTAGTGAGAAATTAGTCTGGACAATTAATCAATACACAACCTCCTCCACTAATCATATTGATGGAAGATGAGCTCCATCCCCCAGGAAGGGCAAAAGCCATTGAGCTAAGCCATTTAGCAGCATTTATTTATATCCTTGATGGTTCAATAACTTGAGTGTTGCTCAATAGCATCAGAGAGAGCTGGGCAATATTGTCCACCTGGAAAAAAACCCACAAAACCCGAACTCTCCAAAACACAACAGGTATTGCTTAAGGGAAAACCAGCCTTTTAGTGGAAATGAACACTTTCAAATTCAAATGCCTCTAAATTTTCAACCACATGTGTGCAGAAAGAATTTCTGAAATACTCTATGCAAATTGTCAAAACCAGTCATTTCCTAAGGGGAATACTCAAAAATACATTAGTCATATACTAGGCATATATTAGTCTCAGTGGCACCAGAATTCCCTCCTGTGGAAGTCTACGATGAAGAATTAAAAGCCAGTTTGCTCTTCACTCATTCCTAAACCCAAACCTTCCCTCCCGCAGGCACAAAGTGCTCTGTAAGAAACCTGGCCCTGCAGGTAAGGTATGTACACACTGGTGTAAAAAGCTTGTGTTGAAACACAGACAAGGGACCATGTCACAGCACAGCTGTTTCTGCAGCACAGCTGGGTTCCTGGCTCCCTGATACAAGTCCTGCCCTTGCTGAGCTGCAGTGGTAAAACTATCACTTGATATTTGCAGGGTGTCCCTGCCTGCTGTGTGTGATGCTCAGGCTGTCCCTGCAACAGCCAGCAGAGCCCTCCCATTGCCCCCTCCAGCCTAAGTAACCTGTGGAGAAAGGCACTTGGTGCTCGCAAAGAAGCTGTTTACTTACGCAGTTGCCTGCTGGGACTTATTTACAGAGTACTACTGAGAGCCACCAAATCTGCTTGTATAGCTCTGGAGACAGTTCAAATCTTCTGTTCCCAGAGCAGTGATTAATGCTGTATGGAGAGAAGCTAGGATTCAAGATAAAACAGCTTTCAAAACAAGAGGCTCTGATCTCAAACTGAACAAACATTTCCCCCTGCCTGTGTCCGCTGGTTTGATTTCCAATAAAAGAGTAGATTGCTTGGGAAACTGCAGCCATGCCTGTGAATTACCTCCCTCCTAGCCAGAGAGAGCCCCCTCAAGCACTCTTATCCTGCTCTCTCTGTTAGATCACAGGCAGAGCTTCCTCAGCAAGCAGCTAGTGCAAAGTAGGCTCAGAGGTTAAGTTTCCCAGCTCAGATCATGGCAGGAACAAGACTACACTCTTCAGAGCCCCACCGCCTCATAATCCTCACTTACAAACAGCCATAGGGCCAGCGCGTGCTCAGGAGATGCACCTGATCCTCCCGGCAGCAGATCCGAATACAAAGGCATCAATGCAACAGCTAAACTCACTCTTTGAAAGGACTACAGGAGCCAGAACAGGATTTTCTCACAGTTTGAAAGCATCTCTGGACAGGAAGGACTTAATTGCATTGGCAAAGATGTGCTCCATGCAAACAAGGGGCTGTGGCAGCACTGTGATAGCAGCAGCACCTGCATGGTGTGGTCCTCTGTAAGACAGGACTGACCACCCCCTCTGCCCTGTCACACATACGAAACAAAGGGAATTATTATTAACAGCTCTTAAAGGCTGTGGCACACACCACTGTCATTCATACGCCCATGCTGTGGAAAGCCCATCCAACCCTCAGCCCTTGCCTCGGGTTCTGCTCAGGTTTAACCTTGTGCTAGCCTTTCCCAGCTGAGCCCAAAGAGAACGCCGCTATTGTGAGGGCCAGGCCCTTTCTGCCATGCCAGCGCATGCAAAGGCTGACGTTTCATAAGCCGGCTGCCATGAGGAGGACAAAGTCCCGTTGAGTGGGCATTGGCTCTGCCTTCCCTCACAGATAGCAAGGGATCAGCTGAACGCGGGGTTGGCAGCCTCCCAGCGCATGGCGCAAGGCTAGCCAAGCATGTGAGGTAGAGTCATTATAGAGCCCTGTTCCTAACGAACTGAAGACATTCGCTTTCATCTCAAACTAATTTCTGTCCCCACTCTTTCCAAGCAGAGGAAGAAAGACGCACACCGTGCCAGGTCCCCTGCTGTGAGAGGTATCTCTTCATTGTAGCTTGTATGGCTATGGTGAGGCCATGGGCCTTTAGTGTCTGAATTCAGGAATAACGTCCAGTCAAGGTGTAAAGTAGCAACAATAAATAAAAGCTCTTTGGGAAAGAGGGAAGATAAACTGACTTAATTCTGTGTGTTTTCCCATCACAATGGCTAAGGAAGCTAAAGCTTGCAGGAGGCAAGTGAAGAAGGCTTGCTCATTCCCTCTTAGGCTCTGGCTGCCCAGAGCGAGTACCCAAAGCCCTGGTATCTCCTCAGTCACCTTGAACACCAGAAGCAGGAAAGGTGAAGCTGTAGGACTTCTCTCAGCACTTTTGTCCTGGTTTAGGGCACAGCGCAGTCAGGCTCATGAATTAGCCACAATCCTGAGCACATGAAGGGATTTCTTTCTGCTGAGACTAATCCTAACGCTGCAAGATTTTTGTGTGTTTTCATTGTAACTTGACTGTCAGCCAGATTCTCTTGCAATTCTAAAAGAACCCACCTATAAACAGTGACTTATGGCTAAGCTGAGCCTAAGTGATATGATGTACTGGAGACACCCTGCTTCTGCTAGGATGCTGTTGTACTGGGAAACAGCTTGCATGCGTATTGACTATGAAGTAGTGGAGATGCTGCGAGTCCACAAAACACTGAATTGCAAGGTCCTGGTTGTAGGCAGGCAGGACAAGCTGTCTGGTTGCAGAGGGGCGTCTGTTCCTCCCCAAGGGTTAGGCTGAGACTGACACAGCCTCTGAGCTGCTCAGAGAGAGACAGGAAAAAGGGAGGAGAGGCTACAGTGCAGGCTGGGCAACCATGTGCAGCCTGTGGAGTCATGTGTCAGGAAGGTGGCCATAGCACAATACTGCAGTACATGCAAGGAGGAGGACAGGAGCGCACCACATGCATCCCGTTCAGCCATGGCTTGGTGTTAGCAGAGCTATAAGCACAGAGAGCCAGTGTGGAGCCAGCCTGGAGCACGCACAGCTCACGCCTCAGTCACTGCAGTCCTTCCACAGGGTGCCAGTGAAGCAACAGGGAAAGAGTCAAGGAAAGCTCCTGAAGGAAAGTAAGAGCCACCACAAACACATCAGACTGAGCCCAGCAGGAGCAGGCATGTGTTCTGTGTTGTGCTTTTAAACAGCATTCAGAGAAGTAACAGAAGCCAGTGGCTGGCTCCCAGGAGCCCTGGCTCCCATGGCCAGCCTTGCCAGCTGTCTTGCTTTTTGGCTTTGCCAAAGCCACAAGACCTCTGTATTTCTGCTGCCCTGCTATTACAGCAAAGGGGAAAGACTCCTTCCACAAGACGCCTGCCCTTGAAAAGAGCAGAAAGAAACCAACTCAACTTTGGCCAGCAAAGACAGGGCAAGCTTAATGCCTGTGTCACATACAGGGGCTGCCTGCCAAAGTGCTTGGAGCACAGATCCTCAGGAATTAAATCCCCAGGGAAATAGCCAGTGTTGCTCATCTGTTTTCTCCCAGCCACCATGCAGTGCTTTGTCCCCCCACAGGTGGTGAAAGGCAGAGGCTCAGGCATTTATCTCTGCAGAGAACCTGAACACCACATTGTGGACTCAAGCCAAACATTTTAGCACCTCCTGAATCCTTTAACCTGATGCACCCCACTAAGAGCATCTCAGCTGCTTCCCCCTCAGCCAGGGCCCTTCTGCAACCTGGGGACATGCCAGCGCTCTGCAGGGGTCTCAGCCCCATGCACCCTTCCTGCCACTGCACATGCCCTTCCAGGTCCTCCCATCGCCTCCAGGTTCAGCAGCCACAGGACAGAGAACTGTCCCCTTCCACATGAAAGAAGGGGTTTCAGACAGGCTTTGCAGCACAGAAACCAGACCAGCTCTCTGTTATCCCCTCCCAAACCTAAGGTGACAAGCTATATTGGTAGAGGACCCCTTCCTGGGTGGCTGGCATCTCTGAATCATACAGGTGGTGTATCAGTCAAGTGGAACTAGTCACAGATGGATTTTACAGTACTGGATGCTTGTCTGTCCCAGAGTCTGTCTCCTCATTTGTGCTGCTGCTTGACAGCCTGCTGCGGCCTCTGCACATCGTCCAGGAGTTAATGCTTTATCTAGAGGCCCAAGGAAGCTTGGTGGAAACTGTGCTAATCTTGAAATGCCAGAGGTAACTTTTAAACATCTCCTTCCACTCTGAAATATTGCTCGTAGAAATGTGCTCTGTGATAAGGAAATGGCTCTGGACCCAGGCTAACAGCTGAGGAGATTATTCATGGAAATCAGTGCCACAAGTCTATTGCTTTCATCTGTCTTTCCCAGACACTACCTTTATGAAGACCAAGTGCATCACTCTTCTAGCTCTAGGGAGGTGAAGTGAGATAGATCTCTAGCTGTGCTCATCCTGGAAAGCCTTCTTTGTTCTCATTGCACAGGATCATTTTCCTACCATGCAGCAGATGTATGTGAGGAACAGCAGTGGCACAGGGAATAATGACTCTCTCTTGTTTAATAATTAACTCACGCTGTCGCCTGGTGCCACACGTTCCAGCAGACGCTGCAAGGCAGGCAGACTGTGCCCACTGGAGAGCTAAGCACGAGGTGGGGGGTAAGGAAACACTGCTGTCTCTTTCTGCTCACTGATGTTGTGCCCTGACCTGCTCGTGCTTGGGTCTTCCTGTCCCAACAGCTCTTTGAACACTGTGGGCCCTGCACAGAAACAACAGACAATGTGATGTGTTATTGCAGTAGAGGACATAGAACTATTTCAAAGAGCAAAGCCAAACTACGTAACGGGATTAAGACAGGAAGCCAAGTGAAATTCATCTCATGGAGTTCTCCAGCTGCCATCAAGAAGCTCCCTCTTGCAACCCATCACTGCTTGGTTTGCAAATGGCTGGGAACAAATCTACAGCACAAAAACACAGGTTTGAGGACAAGTTGCTGGAAACCAAACTTTGCTCAAATGTTAATGCTGGTTCCTCACAACCAAAGAATTTCTGGGGAAAAGAATTTGTCAGCTTGAAATATTGTTGAAATATTGTTACCCTTTTCTAAGTATCATAACTTTTAGACAGTATTGAAAAAAGAAAAACAAAAAAAAAAAAAAAAAAAACT
>NDXB01018471.1:542610-554249 GCA_002631895.1 Agapornis roseicollis
AGGCCAGATTAAGCTTTGGGTGGCCTGGTTTAGTGTGAGGTGTCCCTGCTTATGGCAGGGGGGTTGGAACTGGATGATCTTAAGGTCCTTTCCAACCTTACCTATTCTATGATTCTATGATATCACAGAGAGTATTGATTTAGCAAGATAGGAACTGGCATGGATCCATGGTGCCTCCAAACCCCAAAGGGAGGTTGAAGATACTAAGAGGGGATATCCAGCACAAGGAGTGAGGTCCTACAAGACAAGGGACATGCTGCTGCTGCAAGACATATGCTGCTGCTGTGTGGTGGGCTGAGCACTGAACAGACAGAAGGTTCCAACACACCTGTTACAGGAAGGCAACCAGAGAAAGCAGGATGTTCTGTAGTTCAGAGGTGCTGGATGTTCTCACAAATCCTTGTGCTGCAGAGGGAAGGTAAACTGTTCTCCCTTCCCACACTGTAAGATGAGTAGCAAAGGATTTGGAATGGACTCGCTGCACCTGTACAGCTCAAGCTCCCCAGCCATAACCTGACCTGTCCTGTTTCCCCATGGTCACTGCAGTTGCTAACACAGTCTGTCCCCTGAGAGTCCCTGTACCTCAGTGCCAGGAGAGCCTTGTCACATAGCACCACTAGCCACTGCTCAGGACGGCACTGGGAGCATTGAACTGCTCCTTGCACCACCCTAAGACACCCAGAGAGAAGCCCTCCCCCCCCTGCTGCTCAAGGATCTCTCCAAACGCACGTGCTTCTCCCATGGGACAGGGAGAACTTTCCCCGAGTGCCTGGCCCTTGGCGGTTGCTTGTGGACTCAAACAAGCATGAGCTGGCTGGATCTGTCTTTATCTTACACCACTTCCCAGGGCACAGCCTCCCCTCTGAACATCTCCCTGGCAAGATCAGAAAGCAATGCACTCAGCACTTCCTTCTAGGGCTGTAAAAGCCAGGCTGGGACTCCAGCGCTGCACAGGCACCTGACACTGAAGTTTCCTCACTTGTGATAATGACAATGAATGTCCCAGCACAGATGAGTTGTGGTTGTTTGCAGCATATTAGCTCCAAAACACTTTAAATGCAGTGCTCTGGCTTAATGTAACCTATGAGGTCACCCATGGGTGTCCAAGGGGACAAGACCAAGGACAATCCAGCTGGCATCAGAAGGCAACAACATGTTTTCTTCTTATATTCATGACAGCTGAGCACTGACTTCTTCTTACACCTGGGTCCCTGCTGATTGATACAAAGACCAGAGAGATGCCTAAAGAAGCATTGACTGGATATATTATTTCCTCAGGTCTCTTTCTTTTAAGCAGCCACATCTACTTAAAAGCAATGACCCTGAAGGGGCAGACTCTCCTTCCCACCTTCCCATCCTATATAGAAGTATTTCCCAGGTCTAACTTAAACCTCCTTCCTGTGCCACACCACCGGAGCTGCATCTCTGCTTCAAAAGATCTGCTATCCTTCCAGTGCTGACCTCTGCTAGAGCCCAGGTGTGCCCACCCAGCCTGCAGTGCCCTGGAGTTAAAAGCACACTGCAGCTAAGGATCTTGAAGTGCTGCACAAACAGCCATAAATCCTCAAGCCACCCCTAGGAGCCCGGCCTGTAATTATTTGGCTCACCATTTATCTCTGGAACTCCCTGTGCCTGTTCCCCCACCCTGGGGATGAAGGAAGGTAAAACAATACCCACCATTTCGTAACAAATTGCAAATTAAATTGAGTACAGCTCAGACATTAAGGGAAACGTTACCTTTTCCATAATCACTTCCTGCAGGCAAGAGAAAATGTAGAACAGCTATTCTTTAACAGTTAGGTAAACTTGGACACAAAACTTAAGTGACAAACTCCGAGTGAGACAGCCAACAAGTGGTGGAAGAGTTCTGAGAGCCAAAGTCAGGAATCCTACCTCTTGGCTTCTTGTTTTATCAAGTGAATTGTTTTTCACCACCCCCACTTAAAGATGACCTTCAAAGGAAAAGAAATGCTGCTAATGCCTTTTATGTGCCTTTGTAGTAGATAAAGGAGCCTGTAGGCTTTCAGTCCAAAGGAAAAAGATCAAGTGTTTTTCCACTTGCTTCCTTATTGTTAGAAAGGCAGGTCTTCAGGATCCTAAAATTGTCCAGTCTGTCTAAGCCTAGATCATGACAAAACCAAGAACAAACAAAAGACAACAGGACAAGAACAGGGCAGAGGAGAGGGGGAATGGAGCCAAACTCATAAAGTGCTGTTTGCAAGCAACAATTGCATAAATACAGGTAACACAATGATGCACTAAGTATCAGTAAGAAATCATGTGCTGCTCAAGAGCTGATTCTCCCTTGGCTCCAGCCAGGGGTGTGAGAATCCCTAGAGGTCAAACTGAGCACCCCAGGAGACCTGCATGGGGAAAAGCATAAAAGAAAAGGATCCTCATACCTTTTTCCTCTTAAACAGAAGCCAAAAGTGGCATCAGATCTAAAGTAAGACAGACCCAGCCTACAGGAATGGGAAGGACTAGGCAACAAAGGCAAGCAATTTTTATGCCTCCTGTGTTGGCCAGGTTCTTGCAGAGGAATCCCTGGAGAGGAGATGCTGAAGGGAAGGAGCATGGGGATGGGTGGGGTAAGCCGACAATACAAAAGGCAATTACAAAGTTAAGCAGAGGTGAGGAAAGCAGAAGAAAGACAGGGCTGGAGCAAATGTCATCACACAGAGGAAATGGTCCCACTTCAGTCCAGAGAGCAGAAAGGTCACTCAATCAGTTTCTAGCTGACAAAGCTGTCCCCTCTCTGCTCTCTTCCCACAGCTCCCTCCCCTACCTGTTCCAGGGAGGCAGCAGGACTACCCCTCTGGTCTAAGCCCAGAAGGTACAGTTCCAGCTGTACCTGTTTAACCTACTCCTATGGCCAGGTTATTTAATTACAGCTAGCCTACAATGTGCAGGCTTTGCTCTGATTTAACAGCCTGGGATCAAAACCTGTGTGACCAGAGGGTGGAGGGAAGGGTGATGGGTTCACGGTGGTGTTACTGTATTGAAAGAAACACATTAGGACAGGTTCTGCCTGGATGTGGCTGGGGAGTACACAGACTGTGTTTGCACTTGGTTGCAAGTCATTGGGCACTTCAAGCCCTGAAACCCATGTAAGTAAAAGCCTTTCCTTAGGAAATCTGTTTTCCCACTTCTTTGAAAATCCACTCAGGTAGTTCCTCCAGAACCCTCCAAGCACAGAGCATTAAAGAATAATCTGTTAAAATCACCAGCCTCCTGATCGACTACCTGCCAGTAACACTTCATTGCTATAGCTGCATGTACTGAAACCCAGGAGATGTCCAAGAAGCGTAACCAAGTGCAAATCTTGTGGCCACCCCTTCCGTGTGGCAGGAAGCGTGTAAACACACTCACTGCCCAGCTCACAGCCTCCTCGGGTCATTCCTGAGCTTCCCAGGCCAGCCTGGTACCTTGAGTTACAACCACACCGTTCCCTTGTAAAAGAGAGCCAGAATAGACTGCGACGAGCTCGTTGGCAAAGCGATGCCCCAGCAGCCAAGCAATTGCTGATGCTAGAGCGGTGCCTGCTGGCCGCTAATCCCAAGCACTTTCTACCCAGCCCCACGCCGTTTCTCATCTTTCTCTTTAAGGTTCTATGATTTTTAAGCCAATCCCAATATAATATACTTCGGTATAACTGAGGCAGTTTTGATTATGCATCTCCCTGGGAAAGTTGGGATTCTAGGCCGTGCCATCCCAGCAATCTTTTTTATCTGCCTAATGATGGATGCTAAGAACATAAGGCACCTTAAATCCCTGATAGCTTCTGAAAAGCCTGGCATTTCACATACCTTTTACATACAGAAACATGCTAAAATGCCAATAATGCCACTGTTATGCAAACTGGGTGGAATGGGTGTCAAAACCACTGTCCTTATGTTGTGCTGGGAGGGACAAAAGAAGATATGGGTAAAAACTGCTCTCATCACAGAGGCAGTCTCTTGGATGCTCACAAAATGATGAATACTAAAACCATGAAATCCCAAAAGGATGATCTTCAGAGA
Organism: Agapornis roseicollis; assembly: GCA_002631895.1. Classification (NCBI taxonomy): domain Eukaryota; kingdom Metazoa; phylum Chordata; class Aves; order Psittaciformes; family Psittacidae; genus Agapornis; species Agapornis roseicollis. The sequence goes on from NDXB01018471.1 coordinate 546,630, forward strand.
TATAATAGAACGCTCTTTTGCCACATTCAGAGATGTATTACAATGTGTGATACTGGACTTTGTCCTCAGCCCAAGGATCTGGAGACAATTTAGATATGAACAAAAGAAGATAGGTAAGGTACTATGTAGTTCCTGGATAAAGTCCTATCAGAAGACTGGGATCATGTCTTCCCTGAGCCTAAAGCTCTTCCAGTTAACAACATGCACCTATCCATACACAAACACACATAGAGCCCTGTTCCTAGGACAGGATTTTAAAGTGGGTGAGACTGGTAATTGCAAAGGGATGCATCCATCTTCATGGATCTTCCAGGGGCTGAAACAGTACAGCAAACTCTCTCCTGGATCCCTGTTTTCTCACTGATGGCAGGTGGTGGCCATGGGGCTGGAACTAGATGATCTTCAGGTCCTTTCCATCCCTAATCTATGATTTTATGTTAAGCAACTTCAGCTAAAGACTTCCCATTCATCACATTTATTTGCTGTTCTGCCACACTTGAACTGTCAGGCTGACATTTTACATCCTCAGCATAAACAGGGCAGATGTAGCTGGGACGTGGGCAGGCAGACAAAAACAGTGGTAAGGTTGTTAAATGCCTTTCTGAAGAACTGGTTGTTCAGCACTGCTGTTTGAGCTTGCCCATGCTGCACATAAACCAAAGCATTCAGTTGAATACATACTTTAGGCAGACACTGGCCAAATGTCCGCATTGGACCAACAGCTGCACAGATTTTAACCATCGTACTGTTTCAGCAGATGGAAGCACCCCTCTCCCCACTTCTGCTCCAGCACAATTCAGTGGAAACTGCTACATCTAGGGAAAATGGACCCCAAACAGTTGACAACCCAGCACAAACACTGATCTCCTGGCAAATACTCTAGTAACTTAAACTGATTGTGCTCTAAAAGCTCCAGCGCACTAAGAGGCTAATAATCTACTTCTTCCCTCCCCTGTGTGAGGAGGTGCACAATACACAGATGCATGTATGTTCATGCATATATGCAGAACATAAACACTTGAACACACATAGAATCATAGAACGGTTTGGGTTGGAAGGAACCTTCAGTGCTCATCTAGTCCAACTCCCTGCAATGAGCAGGGACATCTTCAACTAGATCAGGTTGCTCAGAACCACATCCAGCCTGGCCTTGAATGTCTCCAGGGATGGGGCACCAACACCTCTCTGGGCAACCTGTGACAGTGTTTCATTTGCAGACATCATTGGTCTTCACCTAACAAACAAGCCAAAGCACCAGCTTGTACAGCTCATTTATAGAAAACTTCTCTCCTGAATGCACTGTTTCTCTCTCCAGCAGAAGGGGAGGACAGGAGCACAGGGGCCACCATCTTCTCTGCTGCCTAAACACATGGAGTCTCACCCAAGCAGAATTCATACCTCAACTGCCATGCTGAAACTGTGTGTTCTGTGTTTCCCTATGTGTGCAATGGAACATCTTGCTAGTGGTTTGACACTGCAGCTGGAGGTGAACAGAGCTCTGCCTTAACCATGTGAAGGCCCTAAAACTGCAAGACATATACAGGAACACCAAGTCTTAGTCATGTGTGCTCCTTAATCAGTGAACACATCTGAAAGACTTGGTTATGATCTCCCTGAGTATCAGTTTGCCCATCTGCAAAAAGGCGACTGTGCCACCGCCTGTCTGAGAGCATAGAAAATGTATTTGCACACCAGCCAAGTGCTATGGTATTATATTATAACTAAAAAAGAAATCTGAAAGAAAGAGAATTACTTTAAAGTACATCTCAGATTATGCCTAAAAGAAAATGCCAGGGGGCATTTAATGAAACAAAATTAATTTCATTAACAAAAAGTTAATGAAACAAAATCAAATCAAACATCCATTTACTGCCAGCAACAGGAATCTGCTGAAAGTACTGTCTATTTTCAGAATGCATTAAGGACAGGGGGAATGACAGAAGATAGTGCAAAAAAGCTTGAATTCAGCATTCTCTAATCTTTCAGCTTTTGGTTTTGTCACTATAATGAACTTCTGTCATAATTCATTTGGCTCCAGAAATAGAGAACTGAAAAACAACAATATGATAAATAATTATAGATCTGGAGCCCATTACTAATGATTACAGTGTTTCAATTCACCATATACTTGTGTGATACCATAGTGATTAGAAAAAGCATCTTAAATGAGTTGCCAATATGCTTCAGAGTTGAACCAGAGGGCTCTCATACTTAATCAGCACTGTTGAGTAAAACCTGTGCTTCAGAGCCAAAGGAAATATCAACACTACCCAGACACACAAAGGTTCAGGCTGCCACTCTGCCACTGAAACCTTCTCGCCTTCTTTTCAAGCATGGTCTTCCTGTATCAGTCCTCTGGCTTGAATGATAGACACCACCACCACCAGGGACTTTCCTTGACTAGTTTGGTTGAGTTAGTTATTCAGGTTAGCTTAACAAGTCACCTAAAACTGAGAATTTGCAACTGGAAGTGAAACCTCTGAATACGTATTTCTCAACCAGAACTGGCAGAGAAACGCTAGAGTCAATGGAAAGGCACAGCTCCTTTGTTGCCAGGGCTGCAAGATACAGCCTATTGTAGCAAAAGGCAAGCATTTTAGGAAATGATTCAGGGATAAATTTATCCTTTGAGCCCTAAAACCCACTCTGTTTCGCAGTACTGTACACAGAATTTCTGGACCTTATTTGCACTTACCTCCAGCTATCATTCATTGCTCAGTTGCCCTCAGTTCCATCTCCTGGTCCAACTCTACACTCTCTTCTCCCTTCTCTTCCCCAGGAACCAAACAGGATACTTGAAGAGCACTGAATCCCCCAATGAAAAGAAACAGCAAACAAGCCAAAGCAGATACGCTAGAAGAGGAAAACACAGTCTAAATGGGAAATAAACTTGAGATTTATATGGCTAGGGACACATTTTTATAAGTACAGAGGCCTAGTTTGTCTCTCTAACTACTAGGAAAAAAATGACAAGTTTTGGGACTCACAGGCCCAACTCAGATATCCAACAGGGATAAAACAGAAGGTGCCTTATACCCAAGTTTTGACCCAAGTTTTATATTTGGGCCATATAAAACTTGACAAAGTAGAAACTTTGAGCATAAGATACACTGATTTCTCCTAGATAAGCCACAGTGGCCCACATGGTGCCCCATGTTCAACTCTACTCACCACCTTTCAGGGAGGAAAGTCCCCTTGAGGTCAACCCTAAGGCAAAGCTCCTCAGAACTGAGTTCATAGAAACATTTCATGTCCTTGTACCTACACCAGTTTAAACTGCACCCAGAGACAGTGAGAGAGCACAAGCTCATCTCCCCATTTCTGCTTTGGTGTTAGTGAATTAACCTGCTACTGCAGGTTGCAAACCTGTGTTCCAGCAGTTGGTGGCATCCCAGACAGGGCATGCCATCAGCTCCTTGCAGTCTGCCACATGTTATCAGCCGCTGGTTTTAAGGCATAGATACAAGTCTGCCTAGGAGATAACCATGCTGTCTGTTGGTGTTCCTGTTCTCCCTGGCTTTTATTGCTCCTGGAAGCCAAGTCCTCACAGCTCTGCCTTTGGAGCTCTGTATGAAGTTTTAGCTCCTGGGCACCAATGAAGTTTCTTTCAACTCACACAACTGCTTTTACACAACTGTTAATGTGTTAAGAGATTGTTCCCAGCAGTTGCTCAGCCAATGATAAAGTGGAGACGGTGTAACTTTCCAACGAGCATGGATAGATCCAGGTATTTGCAAACTACCAAAAGTTCCCCTGTGCACACCAGCACACAACAAACCTACCTTGACACCTGTGGTTTGAGTTTGATGCCCCAAATCCATAACATCAGTTCTACACCAGCAGCTGAGCTCCGATCTCGTTTATTCTGGGTTTAATGAGGAGCAACATTTCCTGCAAGCACTGCTTCTGAAGCTTAAAGACAGTATAAAAAGGAGAGTAAGAAATCAATTGGGGTGTGTCTTGTGACCACAAGTATTCAGCAGCAGCTTCTACTCACTCTGAGTCTCACCATCAGTATGAGATGGGACTGTGAGGTGTCAGAGGGCAGGCTCACTTCTGGAACAGAGTCAGAATTTTCTGGACTTAAGTCATACACAAGCCACAAGTAGCTGTCTGCATCTCGAGGGAACCTCTACTCTTTGCTATTGAAAACTGCCAAGTTTTGCATTCACTGCAAGATTAAATTGGGCACACATTTTTCACAGAAAAGAAATTATTCTCCTTTAGTCATTGTGCAGGAGACATTTGGAGAGAGGGACATAGGAATGGCACTGCAAATGCTGTTGTCTGAGCTGGCAGGAAGAAAAAATCTATTCATCACAAACCCCAAAGAAACAATAATGCCAAGAGAGGTCTATGCTTCACTCTTGCTTTGAAAACTGCAAAGCCTATAGCAGCAGATACTGGGAGTTGTAGTTTAAGCCAAACTAGTAACTCTGCACCACTCATCCCTTCTCTCACTCCCACTCTGGGCGGGATGGGGAGGAGAAACAAAAGAATGCAAACCCCACTGGTTGAGATATGAACAGTCCAATAACTAAAGTATAATATTAAAATAATAATTATAATAATAATGGAAATAACAAGGGGAGAGAATAGAAAACTAAAAAGGGAAAGATAAAGTACAACCAATAAGTGATGCACAGCTCAATTGCTCACCACCTACTAACCAATAACCAGCCCAAGCCAAGCAGCAACCTGGGCCTTCTGAGCAACTCTCCCGAGTTTCTATACTGGGCATGACGTGCTGTGCTATGGGATACCGCTTTGGCTAGTTTGGGTCAGGTGTCCTGTCTCTGCTCCCCACTGGCTTCCCATGCCCCTCCTCACTGGCAGAGCATGAGACTGAAAAGTCCTTGATGAGGCAAGGGCTACTGAGCAACAGCTAAAACACTGGTGTGTTACAAGCATTGTTCTCAGGCTGAAGTTGAAAACACAGCACTGCACCAGCTACTAGGAAGGAGAAAAATAACTGGTACAGCTGAACCCAGGGCACTGTGCAAAGTGAGTGGGTAAAAGCATGCAGTGAGACACTGTAGTGCCTGTAGTTTTTGGACAGGTGTCAGCCTGGGTTTTTCTACTTTGGATAAAGTTCCAGAATTCCATGAATTACACTTAAGACTTCCAGCAATGGTGGTTAATTAACCCCTGGACTTCCATGGGCTGCAGGGGAATCTTTGCTCTGGTGCCTGGGGCACCTCCTCACCTTCCTCCTTCTTCACTGATCTTGGTGTCTGCTGGGCTGTTTCTCTCACACATTCTCACTCCTCTCTCTGTCTGCTGTTGCATATCAGGTTTTACCCTTTCTTAAATAGGTTATTGCAGAAGTACTACCACTGTCACTGGTAGGCTCGGCCTTGGCCAGTGGTGGGTCCATCTTCTAGCTGGCTGGCATTGGCTCTGTCTGACACCAAGGCAGCTCCTGGCATCTTCTCACAGAAGCCACATCTGAAGCCCCCCTTCTTACCCAAACCTTGCCATGCAAACCCAATACAAGGTATTTGCTGAAATTTCATTTGGATGAGATCTGGCTCAGCCTTTCATAGGCCAACAAATGGAATAGACATTGCCTTTTAAGCCACAATGTGCTTTCACTGTATTAAGGAACTTACCTTCTAACTTTCCTAAAGCTGGTGTAGGGTTTTGCTAATAACTGACTCTGGTAATTTCTTGAGGTTACATTTTAAAAACCAAATACCTATAGAACATACTCAGGGTTGTGTTTATTCTGAAGTAGTGTAGCACACAGTTGCATTCTAACTAATCAATCCTTCTTTTTTAATGGAGACAGGCATCACAGAAGCAGCAGTGATGATCTTAGTTTGGATGTTGCAGTTTGCATGGCATTTGCAGGAATAGCAAGATTCCTATACATAAAAGGTATGTATAGTACTTCCTAACAAAGCTCAACATTCAGCTTCAGGATTGCTGATCTAACATTTTGTAGAATGCAAGGAAGCTTCTGATTCTGGGATATATTGTAAACACAGGAGGAAAAACAGTGCAACCTAGGCAAGGGCAATAGATCCTAAAGGAGTAATACAGTGGACTTTTTTGCATTTAGACACTGGGCTCTGTGTACTGGGAAATGTAGTTTGTATTTGCACATTTCTTCTTCAGACAAGGTGTTTCATTTACTATGTGTTTCTGTTTACCAAGTACTTCTGGCCTCTCCCATTCCCACCCAAATGTGCTTTCACTGCCTTTTTTGAGAGCATCATAAAGCTTCTTGAAGATCCATTTATTGTTGGCATCGACTTATATCAAGGCCTCTTGAATATCTTATGCTGAGTCTAATCTGACAACTTGGTGTGCTCAACTCTTATGTAGGAACTTCTATGCCTCCTTTCAGCCTGTACTGCCACCATCTTGGAGTTCCAGATTTGTTTCTTAGTCCATTCCTACATTGAATTGGAATATCTTTTTTCTTGTAAAACTCTGACAGCTTATTTGGAAATGGCAATTGTAGGCTATCACTGTGCATCTCTTGCTGTCACCTTTTTAGGTAAATATATTAGATTGTATGCTAGTTCAAAAAAGAGGTGTACATCATCTCTTCTCTTTGTGTTTGAGAGGCCACCAAACAGGAACACATTGCTTCATTCAAAGTGCTTTTCACTGAAAATTCCTGTTTGCATTTACCACTTCTTTGGGCAGCCTCTTTGTGCCTCACCACCTTCACAGTAAAGAACTTTTTCCTTATATCTAATCTGAACTTTCCCTGTTTCAGTTTGAACCCATCACCCCTTGTCCTGTTGCTACAGTCCCTTATGAAGAGTCTCTCTGCGGCATCCAGAGAGCCAGCAGCGTTTGCCACAAGCCAGGCTCAGTTCAACAAGCACAAGCTGTAACTGGCTGGGGCTGGAGCTCGGTGTGAAGATCAGCTGCAGCTGAGGAGAGGCTGAGGCAGCAAAGGGGGCTGGAGATGGACACCAGCTGCAGCCACAATGGAACTGGAGACACCCAGGAGCTGAGCCTATTAAAAAAGAAGGGTAGAAACTGAGACTTGAAGCTGCAATTGAGGCCAAACCATAAATGAGTTGGAGCTGAAAAAAAAAGAAAAAAAAAAAAGGAGCTGTTGTGGGGGGTAGAAACCATTGACCTCAAGCTGAAAATGAGATGCAGCCATGACAACCAGGAGCTGAAGCCGTTCATAAGCTGGATCTGAACCCAGAGCAGAAACCAACAGGAGCTGTAAATGAGCTGGATCCAAAACTGAACTGGAGATATCCAGGAGCTGTGGGTACAAGAAAGGGGGACCTGAATGCACACACAAACCGACCCAAACCCAAGTCAAAACCCAAACTCAAATCAAACAAGCAGCATCAAAACAAGCAAAACAAAACCCAAACCAACCAAACCCAACCCCAAAACAAACCCAAAATCAAAACGGGGCCCAAACCCCTGTTATAAATTGAAACCACAATAAATCATTCCAATTAAAATTTTATTAATTATAGCAAGTAGAATATGAGCAAAGACAGCGCTGGACGACAGGGGAGTCTACACTCTGCCAACTGCCACACTGAACAGTTCAAAAAGTCCTCTTTTTATACATCTTCACTTCCGTGTTCATGAAGTAGTGGAGGTACTCTGCGCATGTCTCAGTTGTTGTTAGGG
>NDXB01018473.1:0-13559 GCA_002631895.1 Agapornis roseicollis
TTCTCCCCCCATCCCTCTGGAAGCAGGGGAGGGCAAGAAAGGGGGGTTGAATGAGTGAACGAGATGCGTGGCTGGGTTTAAACCATGACACTTTCATTTACTTTTCACACAGAGGACCTTCGCAAGTCCATTAAAACATTGTTTTCTTACAGTCTCAGAAGTTGCTGTTCCATTAAATTTTAAATTATTGATAAAGCATATGTTGTCTTGATTATGAGATACAATCTTAATTATTTCTTGCAGACTATCATCATTAGAGGTGGTTAATGCAACCCCAAACTGCATGCTATCTGAAATGAAACATTTTCTTCATCCCATGTTAGTAAATTTGCTATGAACCTTTTTCTATTGCACCTTTATAAATTTTCTAGAAAATATATTTGTGTTAATTCTACTTCTTACTATTCTTTATTCGGGAACAAAGAAACTAGAAGGACTAAAAGGATCAGGGTTATTAAATCCATGCTGTTGTGCATTACCCTTACTTCAGTGGTTAGAAACTACATCTTAAACAGAATGCCTACTCATATCTACCATCTCAAAAAAAAGATATGGTAGAACTAGAAAAGGCTCAGACAAGGATAATGACTGAGGGTATAGAATAACTTTCATGTGAAAAGAATAAACTGGGAAAATGATGACTAAGGAGGAATAAAATAAAGATCTATAAAATCATGACTTAATGGAGAGGATGAATGAGGACAGATTTTCCACTGTCTCCTTCATTAAAAGTACTGGACATAAGAAAAATCTAGCAACTAAGAAGTTCATAACAAACAAAAGTAGTTATATACTCATGCAGCAAGTAGTGCCAAAAGTCAGTGTTGGAAATCCTAAAAGTTTCTCTACATTAAAGCTGTGACTGGAAAAGTTAATGAAAGAGAAATCCATTCAGGTTTTCTAAATCCACATGATCAATGAATGGAAATACAGAGTATTATCCCTTTTCACACAATTCAGTCTGGGAGAGCTAGCATTACTTTTAGTCTCTCATAGCCACATCATACTGGTATCTCATACTTATCTTTTGCGTAACTGCCACAGCATCTATCTTTTCCAGCTGATGAGCTCTATGTTAATAACAGAATTTCTTGTCATTATCTTATACTTTGTACTATTATATTTAATTTCATTTCTATTACACCAGTTCTCAAGGGCTTTCACTTCCATCTCTATGACACTGTGATCTTCATCTGTTTTAATAACAGGTCCAAATGTTATGCCAACTATCAATTTCATTATACATCCTATTTTTTTTTTTGTCCAGGTCACTGATGAAAATATTATATTAGATTATCCCTAAAACCATTCAAAAAAGTTCTATTAATAACTTTCATCTGTTACCATATCTCTCATTTCAACATTACATGTCATTATTGTCTCTTCAATATGGAGTTTCTTATCCATCTTAAGCATCTCATAATTCTTTTACTGTATAATTAGTAAAGTAGCGTGTATAAAAAAGCAAAGGAAAGTATGCTGTATAACAGCATACCAGATACTTGAGAGACCTGTTTTCTTTTTGTCTTCAAGATGTTTTTCTTGTCCGTTTTGTTTGCAATAGGCATAAAGACCTTTTAAATACCAGGAAATGACTCCAAAGCAATGAAACAACCTAGAGAGGAATGAGACTAAGATCTGCCTCAAACAAAGAAATATTGATGATCAGGAAGAGAGTGGAACTGTCCCTGAATTGAAGAAACGGTACCTTGCAAGACTAAAGAGTACTGTTGCTCTGCTTTAAGTTTATTACATGGAGACTTGTTCCTTTTGTTTGTACCTGATAAAAGAAGATTATGAGACATTCGCTACAGTGGCTGCACTGAGCTAATACTGTTTACCTTTTGCAAATGTTTTCTTTCTTTCCTATCTTTATTACTAGGGAGACATCACATCACATCATATTTGGAATTCTGAACACTATTTTCTAATGCAGAGCTCTATTTGCGTCATTCTAGCCATGCAACTTCAATGGAAAAAAATTAAACCTCTCCTGTTTAAGTTTGAACCCGTTACCCCTTGTCCTGTCACTACAGTCCCTAATGAAGAGCCCTTCCCCAGCATCCCTATAGGCCCCATTCAGATACTGGAAGGCTGCTATGAGATCTCCATGCAGCCTTCTCTTCCCCAGGCTGAACAGCCCCAACTCTCTCAGCCTGTCTTCGTATAGGAGATGCTCCAGTCCCCTGATCAATTTCGTGGTCCTCCTCTGGACTTGTTCCAACAGCTCCATGTCCTTTTTATGTTGAGGACACCAGAACTGCACACAATACTCCAAGTAAGGTCTCATGAGAGCAGAGTAGGAGGGCAGGATCACCTCCCTCGACCTTCTGGTCACGCTCCTTTTGATGCAGCCCAGGATACGGTTGGCTTTCTGGGCTGCAAGCGCACACTGAAGCTGGTTCATGTTCATTTTCTCATCGACCACCACCCCCAAGTCCTTCTCTGCAGGGCTGCTCTGAATCTCCTCTTTGCCCAACCTGTAGCTGTGCCTGGCATTGCTCCAACCCAGGTGTGGGACCTTGCACTTGGCATGGTTAAACTTCATGAGGTTGGCATCAGCCCACCTCACAAGCGTGTCAAGGTCCCTCTGGACAGCATTCCTTCCCTCCAGTGTATCCACCGAACCACACAGCTTGGTGCCATTGGCAAATTTGCTGAGGGCGCACTCAATCCCACTGTCCATGCCAGCAACAAAGATGTTAAACAAGACTGGTCACAACACTGATCCCTCAGGTGACACTGAGCTACTGACCTGTCCTGGGTTCAGCAGTTGCAGTCAGTTTTTTTTCTCTTAAGTAGCTGGTGTTTTGACTTAACCCGGGAACAAGGCTGATAAGGCCGATGTTTTTGGTTGTTGCTGAGCGATGTTTGCCCTGACCAAGGACTTTGTGAGCCTCATGCTCTGCTGGGGAAGAGGGGAAGCCAGGAGGAAGGAGGGACAGGACTGTACTGACAGGACCAAACTGACCAAAGAGGTATTCCATACCATAACACGTCATGCCCAGGGGGTAACTTGGAGTGAGTGAATGAGATGCGTGGTTGGTTGGGTTTAAACCACGACATGACCACAACTCTTTGCGTGCAGCCATCCAACCAGTTCTTTATCTATCAAATTGATGTCTGTCCAATTTAGACACAAGGATGTCGTGTGGGACAGTGTCGAACGCTTTGCACAAGTCCAGGTAGATGATGTCAACTGCTCTACCCCGTCCATCAGTTCCGTAGCCGTATTGTGGAAGGCCACCAAATTGGTCAGGCAGGATTTCCCCCTACTGAAGCCATCAACACTAGTTTCATGAGAAGCTTAAGTCAGACAAAAATTGACACTGGTATGGAGGTAAGTGGTCTTCCTCACCTCTTGCACTTGCAAGCCACCACAATTTACTGCCCTCCATGAATGTCAAAAGCTTTCATGTAGGCATTCAGAGGACCAGACAAGGAACAAAAGGATGGGTTGTCTTGTTTTCTCCCTTGGTGTTACTTTTGTTGGTTTGGTTTTTTGTGGTTTTTTTTTTTTTTTTGGTTGGTTGGTTGGGTTTTTTTGTTCATTTGTTTGTGGGTTGGTTTTTTTTGTTATGTTGATTTGTGAAGTACCAGCTCATTAAGGCTGTTTACTGGAAAAATGAGTGAACACTTAAGCTGGCACAAGCAAGAGAGGAGCCTGGAGTGGGACAGGAAGAAATAAGTGACTAGTTCTTCAAGGAGTGGTGCTGGTAAAATCTAACACCAAGAACTAATTGGACATACAGTTTCTCATTTGTCTATGCAGATTTACACTGTTTTATTCAAATCAGAAGTTAATAATTGTTCAAGTGCTATTTGGAAAATAAAATATGTGAACACATATAAATTTGTAGTGATTACGGATATGAAGAGACCAATGTTTTCAGTTCCTAAAAGTAGAATGGACTGAGATCCTACTGTTGCTATAATGATTCATGCATTAAAAAGGACCAGTAATATTGTAATCAAATGTAATCGTTAAAGACATATTTCATTTGATTAACCCAGACTAATGTATTTAGATGGTGATTGGAAAGAATGAAAACAACTTCAGTTTTTTTGTCTGCCAAGTTCCTTACACGAAGACTGGAACTTAACCAGACCCTTCATGTTTATACCTCACAAAAATATTTCATAATTTTTTTTTTTTCCTGGAGCTATAAGGATAAAAAGTTATATGAGCACAACTGTGTCACCTAAAAAATGCAGTATGTGGAACCACTGTGCTGTAGTTTGAACCCAGCCAGGCAGCACGTTCACTCACTCAACCCCCCCCTTCTGGCCCACCCCTCTTTCCTCCCTGCTCCCGGAGGAGTGGGAGGAAAGATGAGCCGAAGAACTCCCACTGGTCAGATAACAACAGTCCGGTAACCAAGGTACAACACAAATCACTATCGCTATCACCAACAATAATAACAACAAAGAAAACAAGGGAAGAGGGTACGATACCCCCCGCTGGAAACGAGCCCGACCGTGAAGTTCCCCCTCCTTCCAGGTAACTCCCAGTTACCTCCTGGGCATGACGTGCTATGGTATGGAATATCTCTTTGGTCAGTTTGGGTTCTGTCCCTCCTTCCACCCGGCCCCCCCTTCTCCCTGGCAGAGCATGAGGCTCACAGAGTCCTCGGTCAGGGCAAACATCGCTCAGCAACAACCAAAAACATCGGCCTTATCAGCCTTGTTCCCGGGCCAAGTCAAAACACCAGCTACTAAAGAGAAGAAAAACTGACTGCAACTGCTGAACCCAGGACACACTGACAGGATCTTTGCCTTATCCTCCTCTTGTATTGGTGTTAAACTAACACTCTACTTGCTAATGCAGCACAGTCCAACTGGCAAGCCACTTATTTCCCCACAGCAAAGATCACCATTCATTTCATTGGGTACCCAAGCCAGAAGCCGAATTGTAATGTAAACCTCAAGTATTTCACTTATTTAATATATCTTGCATTTTAAATTACACCATTCAATGGAGAAATATTCAAACTAGTATGAATAAAGGCCAAATAATACACTTAGCACTATGCAGTGTCATGTTGACATACACAAAGCTTTACTAGAACCATCAACTTTAAGGTCCTGGTGCATATAGTGTGATAGAGGTCTTAACTTGGCCTACCAGGCTCTGGCGCAACACTGCCTAGTTATAGCTCGTGCCCAGAAAGCAAGCCTAGGTGCAAAAGCCCTGATCCCCCGTTTATGGTGCTCAAATTACTACACGTATAGGTACTCTATGTGTTTCTATACCTCTGATATAGACAAGCCCATCATCAGACAAGCCCAGCAATTATACATGAGAAAACATCAAGATTTTGGCATGTACCTACCAACACAACTGAACAGCATGATAACAGTATTTGGTGACATGTCCACAGATTTTCTAATAATCATAAGTAAAGACTGGAAAACCCAAATCTTCACTAGTGTTATCAATTGCAGTCTGCACTGGGCATGCCCAAGAATGTCTACCCTGACTGGTAATAAGCAACAAAGCCTGTACTGCTCTGTTTTCTTCTACTGATCCTAATTTGATTAAACTAACATAGGTGGGTTAATACATACTATAATTACGTTTTGATTTTTCTATGCAGACATACCAAAATTGAACAAGAAACTTCAAATGACAGGAGAGGCACAGTAAGATGTTCCAACAGGTACTCTTGAGTTCCATAATAATTCCTTTTGTTTAATATCAGTATCACAAGCATTCAATATCAAAAGAACATGATCCATCAACATGTATCATACAAAAGCTTTTTATATCTAAAGAAACCTAGGGAGATCTTCACATGTGCCACTCTTGAAATGCTTTAAATGGTGCCACATCTAATACTTAAAAGCTGCTTCTGGGGCTACTACACAAATCTGGACAACAGATCAAAGCCCATCTCATAGCTTCAAAAGTCAGAATGAGAGAAATAAATTTTAAGATCCCAAAATGAAACTACTGATAGAAGGTCAGAAAACATTACAAATGCTTCTAAAGCACCAGAACTTGAAAGAAAAATCAGACATGTGATTTTGTACAAAGATACTGTATCTCATTATTGCCTTGAGACATTACTGAAAGTAAGTCACAAGCTGCATGCAAAATTATCACCTCAGAAATGTTATTTTTGATTGGAGAAAAGATAAGCTGATTTGAAAAGACAGATATGCCTATGCTACAAACTGCTCTACAGCACTTTGTTAGAAAGTCCTCCATCTTTTATTCTCTGCTGCAGTACAGTGTAACTATTTCATATCATTTAGATTTCTCTCCTGAGGCTTGCAAAGCAATTTCCTTTAATGCAAAGAGAGAAGAGTGACAGCTGCTAATATATTCTCTCCTTCTTCCACTTCACAAATGAATAAAGATTTTTTTTTTGCTTTATTAGTATCACAAGATTTTCTGGTACCTCAATTGCACTAAATCTGGGAGCCTTCTAAATTTTTCCTGATTGTGGAAATTCTTCCATCTGCACTCTAATGTTTAGAAAAATACAAATTCACCGTGAGTACATTTGCATTCATTTTTCAGCTGGGATCACAAGTTTGCTTCTGAAGTGGTTTACATCATAAAATAGTTTCTAAGTGAATCAACTAGAGTCGTTTCAAATAACAGCCAGTCTGAATGAAGAAAATCCCTGAAATGTCTAAACCACCATATCTTCAGTATCAGCACTTCTCTTTTGGTGATTGGTTCCTACTGGCCTGCACTTCTCCTTGATGTAGAAGGAACCACATCATTCTTTATGGCTGCATATATATTTTCAGATGCCAAATCTACATACTGCAAGTTATAGGAACTTTGTTGGCCATGAAACAAAATGAAATGTGGGGTGTTTCATTTTTTTCTTTTTTTTTTTTTTTTTTTTTTTTTTTAATTTATTTTTTTTTTTTTTTTTTTTTATTTTTATTTTTTTATAGTCCTAGAAAGAGCTGTTAATCTCAGGAAAGGCATTTTCTAGCAGAAATTATGGGTTAATCACAATCTTGAGAAGATACTGGTGCAGGGTTGCATTGNTTTTTTGTACTATATGTAATTCAGTTATTTTTTTTAATTCTGTAATATTTAGCTCTTTATAAAGCTCTTACACAGTAAGATGCGTATCTGAGTGCATTTCAAAGAAAAAGAACAGTTGATAAAACTATAAAATATTAGGAGAGCTTTTCTCAGTTTATTTTACACTTCTATCACACATGTGTATGAAGGTCGATGCTAGAATACACCTAACATCCTAACTTATTATTGTGACCCTGACAGAGGATTTCTAGGGAAAAGAATAAACCCAATCTAATTCTGATTGTGACAGACTCCATCCATTGTTTTGCTGAAACAACATTTTGGCACTAATTCCCCATGTTAGAACTGGATTAGAATTACCAACATTGTAAAAATCCAGAAAGTCAAATGGGGTTGCAAAGAACTAGCTGTCTCTTTTCATAAAGTCGTGCTTTAGCTCTCTATTGAATGCACCTGGAAACTTCCTATGCCTCGAGGCTTCAGCTAGCAAAGCAGTTACTTTTTTAATTGTGAGCTCTATTCTCTCACAGTTAAAAAAAACGCACAAAATCCCATCCAATGTCTATCTTCAAGAGCAAGTTACTTGACTGCATCTCAAGAGATGGAATAGCAAAACAACAGTTAAAGAGGAAAGAAATGGTGGATTCTTGAATACCCCCATTACCTATCCCCATTTGCCCCATCTTGAGTCAACAGCACAGTCCTACAACCAGACCCCATATGTCCTACAGTCCTGTGTATGTTTCTCCACCTTGTACATTTTAAGCCTGAAGAACCAAATGGTAGAACTGAATACTGAACCACTGCAAGAAATCATTATCTATTAAAAAACGTTGTGAAATTAGAAATGCCTGAAAGAGATTAAGCTACTACATTTTTTATTCACTTTATCAGGTAATTATTTATTAAAAACAACAAAGGTAACTCAAACTTAAAAGGAACAAAAACTTGATTATCTTAACAGCCAAAGCAGTTCCATTTTCTTTCCAACTTCATGTATGACATGCTTCCAAAAGAAAAATAAATGGAAAGATAGATTTGAAAGTGAGATGATGGTAACAGCTAAAAGTAAAATTATCCTCCCAAACTTCACCTCTTTCAAACATAAAGGAAATGACTGGTTTTAATTACCAGCTTCTTCTGTTTGAGTTGATAAAGTAAGCTTACACACTGTTGTTCAGCCTGAGAATTACTACTAAAATATTTATAAAGCATTTAGTAGTTGCTTATTTAGGAACTTTCCCTTGACTATCTTAACTAGGTAGAAAATCTCACCTGGAGGAAATAATTTCTGGTGTGCTATAATCATAAAAATCAGGTATAATAACATATCAAACATTATTCGTAGAAACAGGAAAAGTTTTCTGAAATCTGGCAAAATAAAAGATGTTATTTCAACCAATATGAAATTATGAATAAATCCAACTGCCTGCAAGTGTATTTTTTTTTATTTTCAAATATTTAAGGTTCAAATTCAAGCCACTACATTTCTGTTATGACTTTGACCACTCATTAAACTGTAGGTCTCACCTTACTCTCCAGGCAGGTGTTAGTAGGCTGTACTTATTAACTGAATTGCCAACCTTTCTTGATGAGCAAAGCTCAGAAGACAGTTTCATACTTAAAGTTTTGAGACCTTAAGCCACAGAAGTGAAGGCAGTTAACTCATGATGAGAAACTACATTATATACATGTTTGCTCTGACTGCAGCAATAAATTGTGAAATCTTGCATTTTTATAATACACTTCAAAAAAGCCCTGTATTTATCAATAATGGATGTATTTTTTAGACTCCCCAGAAAATCATCTTTACATATATTACATATTTTTCTTTCCTTAAATTAATTTATGAATAAGATACTAGGTTGTAAAGAAAACACTTCTGCTTTAACATAATTCAAGAGAACATGCCTGGCTATAAGCATCTGATGATTTTCACTGAAATATATCCTCATAAGCACAATTCAGAGTAAACTTATTAGGAAATGATAATATTTTTCAGATTTGTTACATGAATGATAGCAGCTTCTTATACTATATATTATGAACATTTTCATCAGTAACAGTAGAAATCACTGTCACATGAACTGATGCCACTGTCAAAGAGCCTTTCCACAATCACCCAGCCAGCTGCTTGCCACTTGACCATCTGTGCCTTTTGCAAGGTACACCTTGCACAAATATTAAACTGCCAGTGACAATACAGAGAACAGACTTGCAGTTAATATGCCACTACACTTATCAGTAGTTTAGCCAGCTTTCAAAAAGTATATCCAAATGGAGTTCTCAGTTGACTTAGTGGGCTGTTCTAAGGCTTTTAGGAGCCTATAGTCTTAGGAGAATCAACATTCCTAAAGGTTCTCTACATAAGAGGGGTTTTGCCTCTATCTGTTAAAATTTATCTCCATATGATATTTGAGTTACCTTCATGCTTCTTTCAGACTAGCATTCCAGTTTATTTTTCTTTGTTATCATTAGAAACAAACACAGAAACCCTACATACATGAGTCCTTCATTTCAGATCCTTTCTTCTAGGCATATATACACACAGTTTGTCAAGATCTGGTTTGGGGTGCAAAGTTTCATTTTTGTGAGCAATTTTTCTACTTACCTAATTGCCTTAGTTATTTTAGATTCAAATTTATTACAAACAATTGTGTAAGATATTATTGGTACAAAACAGTAGCAAAAAAGTTCGTTGGTACTGAGAGAAGAATTTAGGACATGATGCAATCTTTATTCATATAGTGTATGGCAGGGTATTTTTTCCTTTCTCGCAGGGCTAATATTGCTGATGAAGGTATGTATTACCTTGCTAATATCTGTCCTATTTGCAAGGACAGCATATCAATGGCTTGCTTTAATGTTGAATTAAAATCATTCCCTCACAAGAGGAAACTTGGTAGGAAAACAACAGTTGCTTAATTCAAATTATATGTAGTTGAAAAAATTTTTAACAATCTCCATTTGTCTACTTTGCGTATAGGTAAAAAGAATTCCCCCTAGCAAATTTTTCTGGTGAAAAGTCAATTTTGTGTCATATCAGAATCTAAAACAGTAAGATGCAAGTGAAAGAGGCTCTCCCAAAGATGTCTTCACAGATATTGACAATAGCTAAGTTGTGATTGTGGAGGGACAGGCATGTTTTTCATAGGTGATAATGCTATTACTTTCATAGATCATTTTATTTGAAATGCCTTTCAGATTTGCAAAATGCAGCATTAATAACTTATTTTAGTCACTGAATTCTCCATAACACCTAGACGTACTATTTATTTGCATGCTTTTTCCTTGAAATTTTTCTTTTCATGTCTGAAATGGTGATAAAATTTGATTATACTTATGTTAATAATTTCAGCACAGCTGAAGACATACTGTCTGTTACTGATGTCTGCTAAGTCTGCATGGAAATATATTAATCTTGATCAGAACATATGAAATATTTAAACCAGAAACTTTGAACTGTCTAGTCTGTGGGCTTGTATTACTATTTCTATTCACTGAATAAAGCTATTTCTGATACCAAAGCTCTTATGTAGCATCTTTGTAATCCATACAGCATTGTTACTATGGACTAAATCAAAGTATGGGCTCAACTGTCCCATATTCAGGGCAGTGAGCATTTTTGTGATCTCTTTGAGGCCTGAAAGATGAATATAAAAAGAATTCTTAAAATGAAGTTATCGTCTTCACACTTGTTATTTTGGCAATCATATGTTGATTTTTGTTGATCTTCACTGGTGAATTTAAAATCTCTCCCATATCAAGTCCCATACTTTTCTCTAACAATTCCTCCATTTATGTTTGCTGTTACTTAAGAAATAGCTTAAAATCTATTTAATCATTCTTTGCCTTAAGACCTATCCTGAAGCCTCCTCTCCTTCTGCTGAAATTACTGAATTTTCTTCAGAATTATCTGAAATTAATGAACTGTGATTTCTACCATCATTTTTAAAAGACCATTTAGGCAGGACTTGATACTAACTGTTGGCCATCACGTTCTCTCAGGTATGTGATTAAACAGAGCTGGATTAAGTTTTCTTAGTGAATGTCACACCACCACTTCCTTTTTTTTAAAAAAAAAAAAAATAAATCTTAGTATCGTTTTTGCAATCCATTATTTCAGTCTTGTTGCCAAAAATGTCTTGAAATATTACAAATGTCTCTCAATAAGCTGATTAGGTTTAGACTGGAGAGTACTATCAGGTTTTGGGTTTGTTTTTTTTCCATTTTGAAAAGTCTGAGGCCCAGATCCTTTTCAGCATCATCATCATTCACTAAGACTGCTTCAGTTATAATTTCCTCATTTTCTTCCCACATAAAATAATTAGACCTTAAAATGCCACTTCAGCAGCTTGCTAGCTTTCCTGTCCTATATATTTATGTATCGATTCAACTAGACATTTTCTTCATTATTGCATACATCTTTTATTCCATCTAGACTTGAAATAATACAGAAGAATGACCTAGGTTTTTCTATGGTTCATAGGAATCTTCTTGGAGATGTATTTTTGCATAGGATAGCTTCTATCTAGCTAGTCAAAACACAGGTTTTGAAAATGTTTGGACCTTGTTTCATCCTTTGTGCTCCATGAATCCCCATAAAAGATGTCGAGTTTTTTTCTTTATCTTCCAGCACATATGACCAACTATGTATTTTCTTTTCCTCATCAGGATATTTCCTCTTCTTATATTCATCATCATCTCAGCATCTGATCTGCTTTGATGCTGATGGGAGCAGAATTTTAACCTCCCCCAGTTTTGGGCTTAGCAGGAAGCATGAAGATACAGGTGAAAGTCAAATGACAGAAACAGAGTATCTTCAGTATATTTTATTAACAAACTACCCATAACTACTTACATGGTGAATGCATAAAAGTTAATGATAATCTTCTGTAGTGATTTGTAGTTTCTTAAAAATTAACAAGGACTTTTTTACATGGGATTAACTGAAACGTATGCACAATGGCATGTACAAAGGAATGCACAATGTGCATACCTTTTCCAGAATGAAAGAGATCCTTTTAGAAGTTATGTGGGTTTTCAGTCAAATTATGTCTAATTCATTCTGCTTTTTTGCACTGTAACATTTTCATACTCTAATTTGGTTTAAGCTGACACCTCCAATTTACTGTGTATAGAGTCCTTACACAACAAAAGGGATGGTTCTGGCAGAAAACACAGAATGACCTACCCATGGGACTACAAGGTATTGGGGTGCTTTTATGATGTATTTTTATATGCTATATACACTATTCTGATCAGGGACTGGAATAAAGGTATAGAGTTTCAACAGGGAGTGCCCTAATCTAGCTATTTTTATCTTCTTTCTTGTATATTTTGTCTACAAATAGTTCCTATGAACTTCAACAGTGTCAACATCTACTGCAACACACTATGATAGTTCTAAAACCATTGACAAAATTTTTTAATTGATTAAATAAGAAATAATTCATACCCCAAGTTCATCTGTTCCATGCTGTAACTCTGTAAAAACCTATGATTTCCAGATCACAGATGAGTGTCTTGACCTCCAGCATACTACCACAGAACAATATTTCTTGAAAAACATGTTCCAGAATTGATTATCAATGAATTAGAACTAGAAAATAAATGAAGGTGGAGCTATGAAGAAACTGCTCCACATAGTATCTAAAACAGAGTGTTAATAAAAAATTATTAATAAATCTTTCAAATGGAAAACTGCATCAAAATTGTACAGCTAAACTGAAAGTTTACTGCATGTTAGTCAAAAGTAATTGTTCCATTAAAAAAAATAAATGATCCCAGCTAAGAGTTGAAAAGTATACATTACAGACTAAGGTAACAAATAGCTTAATTACTAATGTTGGCAATTAGTAATTGGAAACTTTCAGTGGACATTTTTTATTTCTTGAGCCCTAGCTCCTTAATATACATACTAAGAAATCAGAGTGCATCACAAAATCTAGTACCAACAAACTGCTGCAATTACAATTAACAATGTAATATAAAAGCTCTTTTTTTTTGAGTTTCACAAAACTTCTTGGAAAGTAGGCAGAGGGAATCACATTCTTTCTATGCTTATGACAGGAAGATTGTTGCCACTGTAATTATAGAATCACTATCACCATATTTTTAGCCTGGTATTTTAAAGAAAGAATCTAACCAGACTTCTACAAAGCTGTATGCTCCCCCTTATGTGACTTTTGAGGACGTTGATCAATTGCAAAAAAACCCAAACCAAACCAAAAAACAAAACAAAACAACCAAACCCCCAAAACAACAGTTTTAAAGAGAAACAATTAGAATCTCAGATGATTTGTGAAAACTTGTAGCCAGGTAAAGGCAACAAACCTTAATTTATATTACATCGAGGGAGGGGTGGTAATAGAGTGTATCAGTTTAGTGTGCTGTGTAGCTGTTGTAAGCTATTCTGCCTGGCTGTAGTATCTGTCCAGTACTACCTGAGCACATGTAGCTCAGAAAGAGCACCAGCAGCATACATATACTCTCACAGTCAAAGGCAATTTCTTTCCAACCCATGGAAAAAAAAAAAAAAAAAAAA
>NDXB01018473.1:13681-34452 GCA_002631895.1 Agapornis roseicollis
TCAAAAAAAAAGGCAATTTCTTTCCAAACCATGGAAAAAAAAAAAAAAAAAGGCCATAAAAGCAACTGGAGAAGATATTTGCAATGCAACAACAATATATATATATTAATTATGTAATGCAAGCAAAATATTTTTTTTTCAATCAATAACTATGTCCTAGATAGGTAGTACAAAAAATATTAATGTCTGAATGTTACTTGGTAGTTTGCATCAAATTAATTAGCATCTATCATTCTCTTCCCTTATGTATAATCTTACAGTTTTGAATGTTTTACCTTTAATGTTCACTGAACAAAGCCAGTCAACAAGACACACTTAATTTCTTACCAAACCAACAACCTCTTCTTTTTGCATCAGCTTTGAAAGTTTTAGCATTCTATCCACTTGGAAGTCCAACAGCCAATGTGTGACATCTGGCTCCACTTCTTTTTCTATCAATTCCATGTAAAAAATATAATCTGAAAGGTCTTTTGTTATTTTTCTATCTACTTTTAGTACTGTGATCGAAATACATGAGTACAATGGTTTTTGCACTCTCAATTTCTCTTCTCCAGGAATAATGAATATATACATACAGAGATCTTTTTTCAGTAGAGCTGAGACTATTGCTGTTTTACAGGTGAGATCCAAGGAGGCACAAAATATTTCCAGTTCTGTCACCAGCCTTCTGCATTAGAAAGTCAGAGTCTCACCCAGTGCTGCAGCCAGCAGTTCTCAGGCTAAGGCCAGTCATAGTCATGCCACTGTCAATGGCACCAAAAATAATGACAGCAATATACACATTGACAGCAGCTCCAGCTGCCTCCTAAATTAGGACATGAGAAATTCTGATCTAGTGTGAGGAATAAAAAAGTTTTTGTAATTATGATGGTCAAACATTATAATAAGTTGTCCAGTGAGCTTATGGATTTCTTACACACTAGAAATACCTAAAACTTGACTGGGGGCAGGCCATGATCAACATTTAGACATTTAGAGTTGGATCTAAATTAGAGTTTAGCCCTGCTTTGATCAGTGAAATGGGCCAAGTGACCTCCAGAGGTCCCTTCCAACTTAAATTATGCTATGATTTTGCTGTATTTCTACTTTAGAAGTCCATGCCTCCCCTACATAAATGAGCCAAACTCATCCTGCAAGGCTTTTATTCTCTAAATTTGTTTCAATTCTTCTAGTGCTCTTAAAAGTCATGGCACTTATTCTTGTCTCTGACCCACTGGGATTATTTTGTTGTATCTGTACTATGATTGAACCTTTACAAGAAATGCTTTTGATAAATTAGCTTTTGCTAATAACACTACACTCATCTTTTCTTGGTCATTATTTCAATCCATTCACTACCTCTTTTGTCCAAACCAGACTTGTTCTTCATGGTGCTGCATCATGAGAGGAGGATGAGGTGTAAACTGAAATAAGACACCTTCTAGTAGGTTGCTCTGAGGTTGTCCAGATTTCATCCTTTGAGATATTTAAGACTTGGGAACCTGGTCTAAATTCATAGCTGATTGTATTTTAAGCAGAACGTTGAACAAGAAACCTCCTAAGATCCCTTCCAATCTGAATGATTCAATAATTCTATACACCATATATTTTAAATTTTCCCTACTCTGGCACCACTATATTCCTCCTAGAAAACTATGGATCTAGTTTTTCAGCAATTATCCATATAAAGTAAGGGGAAACAAAAGTGTGTGCTAAAAATATCTGGAATAGAAACTAGCCAAAAACCACATTTGTCTGAACTGTGGTATCTAATCAGGTCAAAATGAACCCTTTGGACTTTGTTTTCTTCTGTTAACACAAGATATCAAACACAAGGGTATTAAGCCAAATTACTAGCACTAATGGCAATTTATATGAATAAACAGACCGTAAGCAGATGAGGTTACGTAATTAATGGAAAAGTCATTTTGCTGTAACTGACTTTTTTATGTGTATGTTGTAGGTGTTTCTAAAACTGAGCAGTGGAATCAGAGAAGTATTTGTTTCTGCAGTTTGTCTGCAGTGAGCTGTAGCTTTTTTTTTAAACGTATGTCCATTAATAATGCAGCACTGGCTTTTTCCTCTTTAATTCTCAACCCTCAAATTTTAAGATTTTATTAGATTTGACAGAAAAGGGGCTGTGAATAACATATCTAGCTGACATACTTTGAAGAACAGCGGTTACAACTAACATGAAACTTTTGTCTGCTTTATTACATGTCAAGTTTCAATTTATGCTCCCCATGAGCAACTGTTTAGTTGAAGGAAGGTTCTAGAATTTTCCTCTATATAGAGGGAGAAGGGCAGTTATTTCAAATTCAAATTAATACTTGGATGCTTTGGCAATGCTTGGTAAAATATAAAATAAAAATAAAAGTTCAGGGTAAAACTGTACAGATCTCAGATAGAGACATTTTGCCATAGGAGTGACTTAAGTCACATAAATAATTCAACTTTAAATATGAAATAGTTCCTTTGAAGAGTGAAAAGTCTATATGTCTAGAGTATTTCAGTATACTGGAGCCTTTAAAACAAGATGGTGGATAGTTGGAGACCCAAAGCAAATTGGTATGTGGGGAATAAAGGTAATCTCATCACTTACCTTCTTCATGGATAACAACAGGAAATTAAATACAGAAACTGTGTTTTAGCAATTCAGACACTTTATAACTATTTCCACTGTTAACTCATTGGTTGCATCTATATTAACGTTTTAGTACATCTTAGAAAGTCACTTTTAGAAATAAGCTTCCCAGATTGGGGTGGGAGGTTTTTTGGTGGATATTTTCCCAAATGGCTTATTAATACTGCACAGTTGTTAAACCATGTTTCGTGTCTTCATTCTTGAGCAGAGACAAACAGTATAGATTACAGCTTATGACAAGTACTGTGCTGTGAAATAGCTGTGATAACATTATCAGTGATATTGACATAACTGGCAGATACTGGTGACAAGCTGTTACTAGGATATTCTGATTCTGTACATATTTATATACAACACCTTCTAGGGAACTGCTATATTTGAAAACTTACTGTCCTCAGAACAAGCATATATGCATAACTATGTTATCCTAGTAAAACATAATTTAGATTATCAGAAAGCTACAGCTTACCAGCTGCTGAATAAAACCAGGATTGTAACAGTCCCCCATCTTCAAACAGACACAGACAAGTATATGATATATGCAAAATATATAATTTATAGTAAATTAGGATATACTGCGGAAATGCAGACCAATGAAGAAAAAGCCAACTCTGTCAGTAAATGCACAAATGTGATGCCAAATAAACCCAAGAGGGACCCTCCCTCTTGAGGGGGAAGAAATCATCAACATAAACATCACATTCCTCCTATCAAAAAGCTGGGGTACCGATGACTTGCCATAACCATTTCTTTTAAGGTTAACCATTGACTTCAGGACCTAGACATGAATTAGAAAGGCAATGACAGCATCAGTGTATGGCATAGGTAATAGAAAGCTTGTGTGTATCATTTTTAATAGTTATTGTGCATAAGCAGTAATACTTGGATAATTTGACTATATGTTTAAGTATCTTTTTACCTAGAGTGATAATGTTTTCTAATCATTCTGTTAAGAACTTAATTAGATGAATGATTAATTCTTGGTTTCACACAGAGATTATGTTTCTGTAGCCCACAGAAACTGCACAGGTTGTTTAGTTTGGTAACCTTGCCCTTAAGGCTTTGCTATTAAATCTCAGTACAATAACTGATGAAGGATGCAGGTGACCTAGTCTGCAATTCAGATGCAACAGCATGTATTTACTATGCTGCTAGAGACAACACTTGTTTATTAAGCTTTTTTAAGAGGTTTAAGAGTTTTATTATTCAGCTTTACTTATTTGTGAGAAAATTCAGATTCTTATTTCCTGAGACACATCTGTAATGCCAATTTCATTAGTCATTTGTTTGGGGTACTCATGTCTACTATAATTTTGTACGTCCTTGCAGCCTCTCAGACTAGTATATCTAAGTGCACAGAACTAATTTTCAAACCACCAGTTTGAACTTCAAGACAAAGATATCATGCTTTGAAGACCATGCCAATCAAAGTAATACTATTTCTAGAGTTTGTATTTTTCCTGGGTTTAGCAGTGGCAGTCATCTTTTTCTTCTTCATAGTAGCTGGTGCAGCACTATGTTTTTGACTTTTGGCCTGGGAACAAAACTGGTAACAGGAATGTTTTTAGTTACTGCTCAAATGTTTAGTCTGACCAAGGACTTTGTGAGCCTCATGCTCTGCCAGGGGGGAGGGGAGGCCGGGAGGAAGCAGAGACAGGACACCTGACCCAAACTAGCCAAAGAAGTATTCCATACCACAGCACGTCATGCCCAGGATGTAACTGAGAGTTACCTGGAAGTGCTAGTGCTCTGGGGGGGNACTGCTCAAAAGTCTGACCAAGGACTTTGTGAGCCTCATGCTCTGGCAGGGGGGAGGGGAGGCCGGGAGGAAGCAGAGACAGGACACCTGACCCAAACTAGCCAAAGAAGTATTCCATACCACAGCACGTCATGCCCAGGATGTAACTGAGAGTTACCTGGAAGTGCTAGTGCTCTGGGGGGGTTGGAGGAGGTATCGGTCCATGTTTGGTTGTGCGGGGTGGGGTGAGTTATCTGTCGATGGGTGGTGAGGTGCTGTATTCTCTTCCCTTGTTATTTCCTTTATCGTTATTATTATTGGTGGTAGCAGCAGTGATCTGTGTTATACCTTAGTTACTAAACTGTTCTTACCTCAACCTGTGGGAGTTGCATTCTTTTGATTCTCCTCCCCATCCCTCTGGGACCAGGGAGAGAGCAAGAAAGGGGGGATTGAGTGAGTGAACGAGCTGTGTGGCTGGGTTTAAACACGACAGTATTATAAATGAAAATATTTTAAAATAAATCAACCAATATTTAAGAAAAACAAAATTGTAGCAAAAGTTTCAATTTTCAGCACCACAAAGCACAATTCTAGGGAACTAGCAGATTCTTCAGGTAGGGATGAAAAGATAGAAGAAACACAGTTAACATAACCTAGTAGTAGATGAAGTTAAGGGAAAAGGTGCTTATACTTTAAGTGCCGAAATCCAGAAATTCAAATTATATAAGGAAGAAATTTTTTTCCTGTTAGTGTGGTGAGATGCTGGAATGGGTTGCCCAAGGAAGTTGTGAGTGCTCCATCCCTGGCAGTGTTTAAGGCCAGGTTGGATGAAGCCTTGGGTGGCATGGTTTAATGTGGATGTCCCTGCTTATGGCAGAGGTGTTGGAACTAGATGATCTTAAGGTCCTTTCCAACCCTAACTATTCTATGATTCTATGATTTTTGTCACCATAAATTTCAAGGGATTCAAATAAAAAAGTATTGAGCTTATCAGTAGGCAGTTCTCCTATGAACACAAATGAAGAAGAACCATGGTTCTAAGTCAAGGAAGTTTCTGAAATGTTTTTTCTTTGACGTCACTATATCATTTTCCTTGATAAAAGAAAAAAAATAAAAAGAAAAAAAAGCATATGTGATTTTCTTATATTTAAATAGAATTTTTTGTCTTTCAGTTTATGCCCATTGCCTCCCTTTATTTATGCTAATTTTCAAAATCTAATAACTCATTATGATGCAGTATTTGATAAAATCAAACTGATAAAATGGAAGACTATGCATTAAATAATGATTGTAAATAGATTTGTAGTAAATCGTTTTTTCTAACCTATTGCAGTTATTTAATTTTTTATTGGCTCTATTTTCCTTGACACTTACAAGCAATGTATATAAAGACTTGAGGTTTTCACAGAATCCAGGAACAAGGTTTGCATATAGGGTGAATGTCTTTTATTAGATGAATTGATACAACTGGCAAAATCAAACCATAAGCCTTCCTTCAGGTTTGCAATAGAAACTGCATCTTCAAAGTTAAACAGAAATTGAGAGCAATTGCAGACAATTTAGTTTGATATGTTATCAGTTGCACCATCTCAGAAAGAAAAGATACCCAAGACATTGTGAAGTAAAGATGTGAAGGAAAGGCTAGGAGTAACTATTATTTAGTTATCATACCTACCAACATTTTATGAAGAAATTAATTTTCAGTAATACAGTATTTGACAATTCAGCTGTCAACTGAGATTACCTAATAATAACACTGATGCAAGTCAGAATAAAGTAAGTAGTGCAGCTAATTATAGAATCATTGTACAGAATCATATAATCATTTACCTTGAAAAACACCTTTAAGATCATCAAGTCCAACTGTTAACCCAGCATTGCCAAGCCCACCACTAAACCATGTCCCGACTCCTCTACACATCTTTTGAATACCTTCAGGCACGCGGACTCAGTCACTTCTCTGGGAAGCCTGTTCCAGTGCTTTACATGCTGTGTGCACTGATGTAGATACACTTCAGGTGGGCTATTAATCCTACCACCCTTGTGGGGGAAGAAGCCCTAATTCCATTCTCCAGTGCTCCCGTGGTTTCTAACACATCAAGAACCCTTGTGCCTTTGCTGTCACATGGATCTCCACCCCTTGTCTCAACTGAGATGGCAGAGCAAAAGAGCTCGTTAGCACACTGTCCCGCAAACATTTGCATGCCGCCCCAGACTTATTTCTAGCAAGCATGGTTTTATCCTGTTCACCCTTCAAATTTGGTTTAAAGTTCCTTCAATCATAGCACAGAAGTCATAACTAAAGAAAAAAAAATGTATTTCGAGTGCCTTTACTCGTTTATTTCAAGGTCTTGCAAGAATTAGTGCAGTAGGATTGTAGCAATCAAACAGAATGTATCAATCTAGGAAAGTTGCTTAGACAAGGAAATATAAAGTGTTTGCTACTAAAGAGCTCAAACATTTGTATTTGCTCAACAAGTAATAAAGCTAGAAGTACATCACAAGCCTCAATAAAATTCATTCAGTTAAGACTGACAAGATCAGACAAAAAACCCAGTTAAGCTACACATATATGATTTATCTAATAATCAGTCTTTTCTTCTGATATCAAACAAAAGCTAAAGGCAGATCACACGTTTATTTTTCTTCAAAATGTACAGTATATTGTGATAAAAATAATATTTCTAGTCATAGTTTGAGTATATTTAAAAATAAATAGTGGTTATTTTAGAAAATTTAGTTATCCTCTTTTTTAAAAAATTACTTAATTAGGGACCAACTAAAATCGGATGGAAGTTTTCCCTACCAGCTGAGAAATTTTTTCAGAAGGATGGAACTTCTAAAGGAAACAAGCAGAACACTTTGTCACTGTCTTTCTTTTCACCAAATAAATTTCCTTGGAGGTAGACAGATGCAGAAGGAACTAAAACTTTGATGGAAATTGTGAAATGTCATAATTTATTCACAATAAAGTATTTTAATAAGAATTTTAATTTTAATGCTGGTCAAACTGTGAAAAATATGTTTTCCTGCTGATGATTTTTTATTTTTTTGATTAAAAATACGTAGTCCAAATTTTCAATCCTTGTTTTCATATTAAATTCTGTAGAAACTTATCAGCAAATGGTGTCTAATAAGAAGGGGTATGGACAACATTTACATTTCCAGAAAGCTTTCTTTCTATTAGAAAGAACTCTAATGCAATAAAGAACTATTTGCTACACAGCTGAATAACAACAGATCCCTTAGTGAATTTATGTGATTTTTGAATACAATTAAATTGATCAGCTGATTAAATATTATATTTTGCATTCTATATGCCAAAGTACCTGCAATCTCACATTTTATTGTCAAGTATAAAATAGTAATAGACTTAAGTTCTATTTAAATAATAATGGTCATCCACTAGGCAGTTACTGTGTTGACTAACATGAATTGAAGAGACTATTTAGAAGTCTCACCTAATTGAAGCTGCACTTTTGTATAAACCTGAATATTCACACTAAAAAAGCATTATGTAGTTGCTGAAAATATTTACACAACAAATCAGTACAATAAATAAAATTGAGGGAGTTCACATATTCTCAAACGCTTTAGAAACAGTAGAAGGTAAACTCCTTTAAACTCTATGAGTGAATTACTTATTATGAATTATTTCCTTTATTCCTGAAAAAATTGAGGCTCTAAAATCTCAAGTTTATGTAATTAATCACCTTTTGCTTTATCAATCAAAAATACTTCCACAGCTAGTAATAAGGCAAGGAGGAAACTAATCATATCGTTACTGTGAAGATCACAGCTTCTACAAATCTCAGCAAAAGATGCTTTAGAAGATTATGCAGTATTGCCACAGAAAGGAACTGCCAAGATGTAGAGGAAGAGCATGCAATCAGCTAGAAAAACTAATTTCCTAAATTAATCCAGATTGCAACAAGCATAATAAAAATATTGATGTCGCAGACTAGAGTCTGCAATAAGAAAGGACCTTAGAGAGGATTAAAGAGGATATAAGAGATTATCAGACTAATCACAGCTGATACTGGCACAAATCAGATACCATAGGCCATACTGTATAACCTTCAGATGTGTCTTTAGAAATATCAAGTCCTACTATCTCAAATACAGACAAAAACATATATATTCATAATAAAGACCAATATTTTGAAATCTGAGGAAAATCAATAATTGATCCTTTGTGCAATATGTGAACACACGTACTGAATATCTCCAAATGTTTATCTTTGACATAATGAAATGAATTTTCAATACTGCCATAAAAATAGGAATGTAATTCAAAACAGGAAACTCTAGAGCAAATTTTAAATCCCTTTTTGGAGATTAAACTTTAAATGTATCTTTTGTGTAACACGGACAAGAAAATAGTACTGAAACATTCTATAAGATTACATATTACATAATATACAGAACATTATCTATAAGATGATAATTTTCAGAAGACAGCTGAATACTGACCTAAGTCTCCAGCTAGTGTGTATCATAAAGTAACACAACACTCTGCAAAAGAATAAAATGCAAATATTTTGTGAATAAATATGTAAAAACCCTGTCAAATAATCTCAAAATGGAATAAACCAATCGATCAATCAGTCAGTCACCAAACCAGAACAGAAGATTGTCAAGGTGTATATAAACTAGTAAGTGGAAGGAACTGACAGTTGGCACATTCCATTTTAAGAAAAGATCTGCTTAAAATAAAGAAGAATGCAAACTTGTAAGAATGTCCCCATAAGCGCAAGTACCTTAAAACATCATTAAACCAAAACAATTTTGCCACATTAGGATGAAGGGCATAAAACACTCAGAAGTCAGAAGATACCTATATCTTATAAAGACTTTTTTCTAGGAAGCTGAAATATTCTGTAGTACTAACAGATATCTGACAAAGAGGAACAAATTGTGTAGTGTTAACCACCTTGTCATTAAATACAAGTTGAAACCTGAATGTAGAATCTAATTTCCAAAATCAATAATCAGTCTGGAGGATATGGTAACTAAATCTAAGATAGTTATAAAATTATAAGATTTATAAAAGATTCTCAAATCTCAGTCTTTAAAACTTTTGGCATATACTTCTGTAACTAGGGTGCAATGCCAATTCCTTGTACACAAGGATAGTAACATTAATTTAAACATATCTTTGCAAAATCTGATTCCTTACACAAAAGTAGACAAACAAAGCAAAGGCTAGCAATTTTCTTATTCAGATAGAACAGTGCAAGCACCCAAACAACCCAGGTACTATCAAAATTAGGAAAGAGAGAGAAATGAAAAATGGTATGATCTTAGAACAAATAATTAAATTATAGAAATACTCTAAGAATATCTGACTTCAAATACTAGAAATTTACCAAAGATAAAATACTCTCTGAATGCCTTTGGTGATTGTTTTTAATAGTATAGTTAAGAAAAACTATTGTCTTTACATGTTATACTGCTGTGTGTTAGTATGGTTATGCCACTGTAAGGGAATCTCCTGGAGTGGCCCATGTCTGCCTATGCTGTGTGCTGGTGAATGTTATGACAGAGATAACATTCTCTATGTTATCTCTATGACAGAGATAACATGTCAGGAGGAGACAATAATTCTGCTTGCTACACAAAATAAAAGCCACCAAGACATGGGAAGGAAGAAGTAACTCTCCAAAGAAATAACGTGCACAGTGTGCCATGGGGAAATCCATCTGGGTATCAATCCAGTGCTGCATAAAAGGAGGGTTCCCAGTAGCTGAAAGGTCATTTTTCATGCTATCTCCATTCAACTTTTTATTCTGCCTTACTAAAATAATGTTATTATTTCCTCTGTTGTCAGGCCTTTCTTATTAAAATCCAGAAAGAACCCACAGGGGTTGCAGAATAATTCTCATCCCGAGGGTCATTAGCAGGCAAACGAATTATCAAAATCAAGAGTGCCTATAATAATCAATTTTCTTCAGATCACCAACATAGAGAACCTACTCCCTAAAGAATCTGGAATAAATTTCCGAAGAAGTTTACATAATAATAATTAAAAAAAGAAAACAACTAAGTACAGTTAGCCAATAGGTTTGTAAAAGCCAGTAACAAAGAACATGGTTTTATGCACTTTTTTTGTGTGCTTCTGTGAGTTTTAGCAGAATGCAGGTAAGAAGACAAAGGAGAGAATGCCCCCATAAACACATAGCTTCTGTGGACATCAAAACGATATGAAGTAACTGCATAGTGAATTCCAAAAATTCAAAATCAGACCAATGACAGTGTTAGATGTCAGGGAAAATTTATATTCAAAAATACTGGAACTGTCATCTAAAACCTTAACAATAACTACAGCTCAGTGACAAAATAGCATAAGTTTTGGTCAAATTAAAGTGTTGTATGAGCTCACTTGCTCATGGAACCATACCTGCAGAAAAGAGTATTTACTGCTGGTTTTTGGAGAAAGCTGGTGGAAATACTTGCTGCAACCCACAGAAGTGTTAATGACTAGAGGGGTATCTCCCTTCACTGTGGAGCAAGACAACTACAAAGAAACTTAGTCAGTGTAACACTTTTGAGAGTTCGATATATCATCTGAATGTCCCATTAAATTCTATTCAAACTTGCAAATTGCCTTAACTGTATCTAGTAAATATGAAAAGCTGGCTCAGTAGTTCTGAAAGAAGTTTTGTTGAAGCAAGGGGAATTAAACCCAGTGGGCTCTGAATCAAGCTGCCATTAACACTCATCTGAGGTTGGAAATTTTCCAAAATATTGAATATGCACTAATTAGTTGAGGATAATTGTTCCTTATAAGTTCTTTCTCTTAACCTCTGTATGGGAATACACCTAGGAGAAGAGTAGGCACACAGAGAGAATTATTCACCAATAATTATGCTTTGGAAAAAAATAAAATACACACAATAAAGTCATAAACATTCCCTTTACATATATCCTGTGGTATAATGGAATTACATGTAGTGCAAGAAATTACATTTCATGACCTATCCCCAACAGCTGATACTACATATAAGTGCAAAATAATTTTTTTTCAGTCTCTATAAATTTTGGACTACAGCCCATTACTGCTATAATACATTACATAGATACATTATGGACTACAGCCCATTACTGCTACCTGTTAATTACTTTCCTGATATTGAGAGACAACTTTTTGGAATCCCTGCTTTATGTAGACCTTGTTCTGCCTGTTTGGCCTATATTTCCTGCTTGCAGATTGCCTAACCTTACACTGAGCTGCGTAAAAACCACATTTTGTTGGAACTTTTGTTATAGTTCAAACAAGTCATGTAGTGAAGCCTCAGGAAATCACAAAACTAAGCAACTTAATCAACAGGGAATAGAACACGTTGCAAAAAAATCCAAAATTTGCTTTACAGGTACAAAGTTTTTGAAATTTCAAAGTAAATGTTATTTTTTATTATTTAAATTCTTTTGAAATTAGAACCTCAAAGAACTACAATATACATTCTAGGATTTGTTTTACCTCAAGCAGTCATTAAAAGAATAACACAGGCTCTTCAATAAAAAGGCATGAAAATCAACTTTTATGACTAGAGTTGAAATTTTTTATCTTGATTCCAAAAAAGCTCTACTATATCTCATCTCCATGAAAAAAAATCCCAAGCAATCAAAAAAAAAAAAAAAAAAAAAAACCAACCNAGCAATCAATTATTGCTTGGTTCATTCAGTAGCTGAGTTGGACATGCTTTTCTGAACACACACAGACACACACACCCACCCCATTCCTCCCCTGCCCCAAGCAATCAAAAAAAAAAAAAAAAACAAAAACCCAACCAAAATAGAAACTGTCTTATAAAGAATGGCTGTCCGGTACCTCTTAGTAAACCTCAGGTTAAAAAGCTACCTGCGGTAGATGACCTACATTCATCATCAGAGTAACTACTTCAAAAAATGTCAAACTACAAAGGTCTGCTACCTGCTAGCTGAATTCAGGTGCAAGTACAAGGTTCCTTTCACTTTTTAGAGAATTACTTCTGTTCCAGGAAAGCAGTTGCCTTTCAATAAAGACAATGAACCTTGTAA
Source organism: Agapornis roseicollis (assembly GCA_002631895.1). Taxonomy (NCBI): domain Eukaryota; kingdom Metazoa; phylum Chordata; class Aves; order Psittaciformes; family Psittacidae; genus Agapornis; species Agapornis roseicollis. The sequence continues at coordinate 26,083 of NDXB01018473.1, forward strand.
ATAAAAGTTCATAGGACAACTGTCCATAGGGCCAAAGGACAAAGGTCCATAGGACAACTGCTGGCAATGCAGTTACATGTGTTATAAATTAAAAAACAATCTTGCCAAATAGTGTATAGGCTACATGGCTGAGAGTGTTCCTCTTAGTTCATTTAAATTATAAACATCCTAAACTTTGCTGATGCATGAAATAAAAAAATCCTAATAGATATTAGCTCACTGTCTTCAAGAAAAAAGGAAACGCTAAGTGAAAGCACAGACTGTAACAGTGACTATATGCAAAGTGAACAAAACACATCTTGAGCCAGTTGGCTAAAATTACAGTTATTTTCTGCCTTTAAAAATAACTCTATATGAAGATCTCCTGAGATGTTAGAAATATTTAATTAACGTAATTCAACTTTGAAAACTTGATTAATGTCATTCTTCTTATCTGAAGTCTCTAGACAAAAGCAACATAGCTACACTAATCAGAGCAGATTAATGATTTTAGATGTTTACCAGTAGAAGTTAAACTAAACCAAAATGCAGTCAAGATATTAGAGCCCTTCTGGAATGTAAAGCCTACTAATTTTAAAAAATTGCAAATCTTCTACAAGCAGACTGGACAAACCTTTAAAACAAAATCAAAAGCAAATGAAAATATGAAACCAACAGCATATTTATCCCCAAGGTACTTTTAAGGATAAAAATTATACTTAGGCAATCTTATGCCTAGTTATTCTATAGAATTGAGTTATGTAGTAAGCCCCTCTTTAACTACCAGTAAAAGCAAGAAAAAAAAAAACAAACAACCAAAACAAACCAGGAAAAAGGTATGATCAAATACAGGCACAAGTTAAACAAGGTATTCTAAAATAAGTAAGATCACACTGGAAACTGTTCCAAAGGGTGAAAGTTTTGATACTAGAAATCCATAATCTTATTTTTCCATTAGCCATGGTGGACATTCCAGTCATATAATCAGTGTTTTGTTCCTTCTATTTTAGGATATCCAACTTTTAACTTCATTAAGGGCATCAATTAAAATATGCCTTTACTTTTATTGCCCATTCAGTAATGTCTTAAACTTACTTTCTATTTTCAAGAACTGAAACTGTACTATGTAAAAGAGTCTACAGATCCTCTTTACATAGGACACTTCAAAATTCTACTCTATTCTAAATTACAAATGGAGATGAAGCTTAAATCTAATGTTAGGAAAAATATAGCTTGGTGGTGGTGAAGTTTTTTACATTAATATAAAAAAAAAAAAAACAGATTTTTTTTTCCCCCCATAAACCAACACATCAATTTTCCTAAAATTACATACACTTCCAAAAACCTCTTCAACTCCTACAAAGAATAATGTAATATAATGTCTGATTAATCCAAATTAAATATAATACAAGTAGAATTACAATGATTAAAGTTCAACTGATGCCAACTCTTAACTTTCTGGAGGAAAGGAAGACACAGATGAATATTAACATTAACTGTAATTTCAATCAGTAATATGCAAAAAAGGTTGTGACTTTCTGATATGAAATAGTCCTTGACTTTCATAATTCTTAGCACTTTCTTTTATCATTCTGCTGATGTATGTTCTATTTTAAAATCAGAAGGATAATGGATGTGCTTCTTAAACAGTAAATTGGGTTTTATATCAGAGACCTGTCAGCACCACGACAGATTGACCTCACAGTGGTCTTGCATTTGCAGCTCTCCTTCCTTACTGCTTTTCAAGGTGATAGGTCAATCTTAAGAAAAATGCAGATTTCTCTGTCCCTCAGGAAACATCTTAGAGTCATAATATTCACTGCTTTTATGATCTTTGTAACAGATTAAAAGCAGAGCTATCCTTTGCCGCCACATATATTTTTACTAATCAAAAGCATTTAAGATTTGGGTAGATAATGCGTGCCAAAACATATTTGTATTTTCTACTGCTTTATAGATAATGAAGATCAAAATTCAGGAAAAATGGGTTCTCTCTCAGTGCTACTGCAACAGAAAAAGTTAAACCATACTATTTAGTGAATGTCTTCTTTGATTTCAGTGCATTAAGACAGAATCTTCGCATAAACATTAAGTATAAGTCTTACCTTTTATCTTCGATACAAAGTTTCAATAAAACAATGATAATAAAATCTCAGATGATAAAGGATTACGGACAACATCAGTTGTGACAAAGTACTGTAATACCCTGAACTCCCATCTTTGTTCCACAAGTGCTGATCTGCCACAGTACCTCACCACACACATCTGCATGTTCCTACTGCAATAACTTTTTAAAACTAGTTTCAAAGATGTACTCGAATTTCATAAAAATAAATGACATGGCAAATTCAGTACAGAAGTCACTACTGACTCTTCTGACAGAACGTAACTCTTCCAACAAAGCTCTAGATAGAAAGGCTCTAGATAGAAAGGCATCCATCCTCAATTACATTTCTGTTGGAAACAATAGAAAACACTATCATACTTAATTTTAATAATTGATAGCATAAATATTCACAAGTAATTGTGCTCTGAAAACTATCAGTATATTTCAAAGTTAAAAAATAACAAACAAGTAAAATGGGTACGGTACTTAAATCACATTCTGAAATTTTATCTTGCGCTGTTAATCATAGAATGGTTTGGGTTGGAAGGGACCTTAGAGATCACCTAGTTCCAGCCCCCCTGCCATGGGCAGGGTCACCTTCCACTAGGTCAGGTTGCTCAAAGCTCCATCCAACTTGGCCTTGAACACTGGCAGGGACGGGACCTGCACAACTTCTCTGGGGAACCTGTTCCAGTGCCTCACCACAGTTAAGAATTTCTTCCTAATATCTAATCTAAATATATTTTCTTTCAGTTTAAAGCCATTTTGCCTTGTCCTGTCAGTAAATGTCTTTGTAAATAGTCTGTCTCCAGCTGTCTTGTATGCTCCTTTCAGGTATTAAGTATCTAAAAAATGCAGTCTGACAAAATACTGTTCTTGGTGCTGAAAATAGCATAGTAAACCTGTTATATCAATTTGGCCTTCTTGTTCAACCAGCCACTGTAAGCTTGCATTTCACTGAATGGTAAATGAATGCTGACACTGCTTAGAGATGATACGAAAGAAACTTACTTTGAACTTGGCTCAAGTAACATACTAAGTAAATTTGCTAGCATCCATTCCAGATTGTCTCATATTAAAAAGGAGTAAGGTGCACAGATGCTGGGAATCAAACATTTATACTGCAGCAATTTACTTCTCCAGTCTCTTCTTCTATTGCTGTTTTTAAGCTGTTCATATTTCCAAAATCATTCTTTAACTATGTCCAGTATTTTTACCTGCTATTCTAAAAATGTAATCACAGTAACTTATAATGGTATTTTACTTAACCTCTAAAGGATGTCAATTATTTATGAAAATTTAGATACCAAAACTCTTTATAAAATGATAGAGAATAATGCAAAGACAGAAGTAAATATATCTATTCTTCTAACTAAAATGTCTTTTAGTATGCTCAAAAGTGCTGTGCCACAAAAGCCTTATCCTTGGTGCAGTGCTTCCTTTTCCTCTATTGCCTTACATCTGGCTGTCCTAAGCTGTTTTCATGCACAAAGTAATCAGAAAACAATATTCATTTTTAGGGAAAATAGGGGTTATTTTTCTGCCAATTTAGCACGCCAAAACAGCTCCTCCCAGGTGTAAAGGTAGAAATCTTTTCATTCTGGTCACAATTCTGTTTGACATGACTATTGTAAAGCAGTAGGAAACATAAAGGATACATATGAATGGATGGATGTTCTTGTGAGAAGTGGGCTTGAATCTCTTCAGCATAAGAGAATCAAATTTAGACTTTCCACTTGTTAGCCAAAATCTTTAAACACTAGTTTATTATATAGAAAGAAGCAACTGTAGCAGTGGCACAGGAGCAAGTCCTGATTTCATTTGTTCAAAGAATACTGTTAGCTGTTTATTCTCTGAAAAACTCTTTAATCTTTTGACTTCAAGTGAATGAGGGTACCTCACTGTACTTCCAAGCCAGAGATGATGAATCTAAGTTGATGTGATACCATATGACACCATATGTGTCACATTTCCTATGGAATAGACACAAGAGGCACCTCTTCAGAACAGAAGTTTTGTGGATTATCTGTTTTTAGAACTTGTCTTCGAGATGCTATATACAGAGCTCAGTGACTAAGCTGCAGATCCCATATTCCTCCTTGAGAATTCAAGAGCCAAAAATTTCGTATTGCATTCTACACCCATGATTGAGATTTGCAAAGCCTCTTGATGATGGCAATGCCTAATCTAACAGCTAGTATCTGGTTCAAGAGGCAATGCAAAACCACAGGGTTTTTGAAAGCGGGAAATGTTATACAATCATCATCACAGGGTAAACCAGACTCAAGACAAGGACTTCATTGTTGGAAAAGAGCCAAGCAGTTATATTTCTCTTGAGACTGGAGGAGGAGAAATAAATCTCAGGAACAGATGATTACAATGACATTTTATATTTGAGAATAACTCATGTTATGCCACACCAAATTAACAAAAAATATTTTAGTGAACTGTATTCTATGGCAGCTTCCCAAATACAAAAATCTATAGGAATCAGCATTTATCTTTTATAGGTTTGCATAAATCTTTACCAGGGATATTCCAGTTATGCTAATCATAGAACTTTAAGTAGAATGGTAACTGAGGTTAATCCTCAATTTCCTTTTCTTACTTTTTTAGCTTTACTAAACTTCAGAAGTATGTCTTGATTTATAGTATTTTCATCAACGTAACACATATCTCAGTATAGGATATGCAATTAGCCTTTAAGAAGATTTCAAGAATATATTTGTCTGAGTGATGACTATTTGAAGAAATGCTCTAAAACAGCAAGTTGAAACTAGATCTGCAGAGTAACTGAAGTTCATTCTTTCTCACATACAGCTAAGTGAATAACTTATTAAAGACTGCTACATTGGGATACTAGAAGTATCAGAATTCACCATCAATGCAATACTCCTTTTTTTTTTTTTTTCCTTACTTACCACTTAAGAATGTCATATCAAAAGAGAGGAGCTATTTGGACAGTTAATAGCTTAGCACCCTCAAAATTACAAGTGTTCATAAATGAGGAAAATATACATTTAATAATATTTGCAAGCAGATTCATTCTGAATAGTTTAAAGACAGTGGAATGGCAGAGAAAGAATCCACTTTTTTTTAAATAATTCTTCTTTTTTGGGTTAGATATAAGGAGGAAGTTCTTTACATTGAGGGTGGTGAGGCACTGGAATGGGTTGCCAAAAGAAGTGGTAAATGCTCCATCCCTAGCAGTGTTGAAGGCCAGGTTGGACAAAGCATTGGGCAACACGGTCTAGGGTGAGGTGTCCCTGCCCATGGCAGGGGGTTTGGAAGTAATGGATCGTAAAGTCCTTTCCAACCCTAACTATTCTATGATCCTATGATTCTTAGTTAACAAAGCAGTCATCTAAACAAGCTAGTGATTTGAAATCAGGGCCAGTCATATGTCTCAACCCTTGAGTATGCATAGTTATTTTACATGTTGTTAACTTTTGTAACCTTTATAAATGAAGGCAATAGCATGTGTTCAAAGAAAGAGTTATGCATGCTTTCCTTAATTGGTAATTTCACTATAGAATCATCAACTAGAATTTGAAAAGTATGGAAAGATAAATGTATATTCAGCTGAGTTTTATTCCTTAATGACAGCAATTTATGTGTGAATATCTTAATTTAAAGAAATTACTAAAAAAATAAAAATACAGATAGGTGCAGAAATATAGCACAGAATTAAGAAATCAAGACAGAAACTGAAAGGACATTGTTCAGATAAAAATCCACACCTTATTTCCAGGTATCTATGAACCAGTTTTTTTGCTTTTTCTACATGACAGCTGGTTTTGAAACCTTCTAATTCTGGTCAATTCTAAACAATGGAAATCAAGCACTGGGGTTCTTGTGAGATTCTTAATATTATCATACAAAGAATCCTCCCTAAAATTGTGTGCACACATATAAGACAATTAATATGAACTACTCAGAGCTATCAACTAATCTTAGAAAACTGGCTTAGGACTTCAATAATTTATTTTTTCCTAATAAAACATTTCAATGTGCATGATAAGAAAAAAAAAAACAAACCAAGAAGTTAAAATCAGAATTCTCTAAATAAGTTGATCCAACATTGAAATAATTTACATTTGGAGGATAAAGATAATGACAGAGTAGTTGAGGTTCTGTTTTTCAAAAGTAAGGTGCCTTTTCTCAGAAGAAATGTTGCTGCTTATGATGCACTTTAGCTGCCTCCATTTAGAATTAGTATTTTTAGAGAAAGTTTGTTTAATCATTGTTAGCAATATAGTCAATCAAAAGTTTATGTAAGATATTCTCGTAACTATTTTTAAGACCCCATATATTCTTAGCAGAGAAACTGCATGTCAGGTTTTAAAAAAAATCAACATTTACAAAAAAAAAGTCATCTAATTCTGTAACTGAATACTTCAAATACTGCCTTTTTTCACTGAAACTGTATTGTAAATATACGTCAAATAGTTTTCCATTACAGAGAAGCAACAGAAGTAAAAATTGTTGCTTGTAATAATGATTACTTACTGTCTCTTGACAGCTAGAAAAGCAGTAAATATAAATACAACATCCTGTATGAATTATTTATGTGTATGTCTTTCAAAAAAATAATTTTAAAACAATTAAGTGTACTGTGGCCTTAACAAACTCAGCAAGATATCATATTTTAACCCTGGGCTCCAGGAAAGGAACTGGTACCCTGGCTTTCCTGTTTAGTTATCCCTTTGGAATGTTAAATAGCCCTTTAAGGGCAACTCTAAACAATTCTACAGTGGCAGTATAGAAAAAAAATTGTCCTAAGAATAGGGAAACTTCCAAACTGCAGATTCCTCATGTTTTGTACTCTCTTCCATAGGAGCGAACACCGCATGTAACCTCATGCCGTATCACAGAATCATAGAATCATAGAATACTTAGGGTTGGAAGGGACCTTAAGATCATCTAGTTCCAACCCCCCTGCCATAAGCAGGGTACACCCCGCACTAAACCATGACACCCAATGCTTCATCCAACCTGGCCTTGAACACTGCCAGGGATGGAGCACTCACAACCTCCCTGGCCAACCTATTCCAGCATCTCACCACCCTAACAAGAATGGATATAACGAAGAAATTCTATCTAAACCTCTCCTGTTTAAGTTTGAACCCATTACCCCTTGTCCTGTCACTACAGTCCCTAATGAACAGTCCCTCCCCAGCATCCCTATAGGCCTCCTTCAGATACTGCAAGGCTGCTATGAGGTCTCCACGCAGCCTTCTCTTCCCCAGGCTGAACAGCCCCAACTCTCTCAGCCTGTCTTTGTATGGGAGATGCTCCAGTCCCCTGATCAACTTCGTGGCCCTCCTCTGGACTTGTTCCAACAGCTCCATGTCTTTTTTATGTTTGAGGACACCAGAACTGCAGAGTAGAGGGGCAGGATCACCTCCTTTGACCTGAGGGTCATGCTCCTTTTGATGCAGCCCAGGATATCGTTGGCTTTCTGGGCTGCGAGCGCACACTGCTGGCTCACGCTCCATTTCCCATCGACCACCACCCCCAAGTCCTTCTCTACAGGAATATTCTGAATCTCCTCTTTGCCCAACCTGTAGATGAACCAGGGTTTTGTTCAAACCAGGTGTAGGACCTTGCACTTGACATGGTTAAACTTCATGAGGATGGCATCAGCCCACCTCACAAGTGTGTCAAGGTCCCTCTGGACGGCATTCCTTCCCTCCAGCGTATCCACCAAACCACACAGCTTGGTGTCATCGGCAAACTTGCTGAGGGCGCACTCAATCCCACTGTCCATGTCAGTGACAAAGATGTTAAACAAGACCAGTCCCAACACTGATCTCTGAGGGACACCACTCGTCACTGGTTTCCAGCCAGACACTAAGCCATTGACCACAGCTCTTTGCGTGCGGCCATCCAACCAGTTCTTTATCCACAGAGTGCCCCACCTATCAAATTGATGTCTCTCCAATTTAGAGACAAGGATGTCATGTGGGACAGTGACAAATGCTTTGCACAAGTCCAGGTAGATGACGTCAACTGCTCTACCCCTGTCCATCAGTTCTGTAGCCCCATCATAGAAGGCCACCAAATTGGTCAGGCAGGATTTCCCCCTAGTGAAGCCATGCTGGCTGCCATCAAGCACCTTGTTGTTTTTCATGTGCCTTAGCATGCCTTCCAGGAGNTGTTGTTTTTGCCTTAGCATGCCTTCCAGGAGAATCTGCTCCAAGATTTTGCCAGGCACAGAGGTGAGACTGACTGGTCTGTAATTCCCTGGGTCATCCATTTTCCCCTTCTTGAAAATGAAATGG
>NDXB01018473.1:36174-73622 GCA_002631895.1 Agapornis roseicollis
TTCAAACTTAAACAGGAGAGGTTTAGATTGGATATAAGGAAGAAATTCTTTCCTGTGAGGGTGGTGAGGCACTGGAATGGGTTGGCCAGGGAGGTTGTGAGTGCTCCATCCCTGGCAGTGTTCAAGGCCAGGTTGGATGAAGCCTTGGGTGGCATGGTTTAGTGTGAGGTGTCCCTGCTTATGGCAGGGGGGTTGGAACTAGATGATCTTAAGGTCCATTCCAACCCCAACTGTTCTACGATTCTGTGACTGTATAAAGTTGGACCACTCTGTCCTAGGTTACGAAGGAAACAAACAAAGGAGTACGGAATGCTTATAATATCCTAGACATCTGATAGGTTCTGTTTGGGGGTTTTTAAGTCTAAATCCTGTGTCACCTTAAATTATTTTTACTCTTATCACTTCTGCATGCGAAGCAGGATACTGAAGCTGTTATTCCCCTTCTTCCCACTTCCTGTGCCCCTCAGCAGTTTGGCCAAGATCTCCTTATTGCTTGACATAAAACTTATCAAATGTACTCACCCCATATGCCCATGAAAATGGCAAAAAAAAGAGTGGCCACGTTGTCAAACAAATGGGAATACTGCAACAGAATACACAGGAACAGGTCAGGACCAAACCAGTTTTCAGTGTAAACAAAAATGGCAAGTGACTGTAGAACCAGATACAGACCTCTGAGGACTCACAGGTGGTGTTCAGTCTCCAGTACTCACAGTCTCGGTCACAAAGAGGGCACATGATGATCTCTCCTCCAATTGCAGGGTCACAGATTTCTTTGCTGAGGAGAAAAGCATCGCACAGTATCTGTTTTGATAGCATTTGAAGAGCTGCTATAGGAAGTTGATCTAAAAGTAAATAATTTAAGAGCTTCCTTTGTTCAAAGTTCAGCATTTGCAGCTTCCCAGAGGAGAATGCCAGTCTTGTCACATTCACTAGTGTGGTTGATCAGAGCAGGCCAAGCAGTCTAGCAGCTGCTACAAGGAGGAAAACTAGCAATTCACTTGGCATGAGCTTTCTAGTTCCATCAGCAATGGATCACACATCTGAAAGGAGCTGTACTGCACACACGCTGCTTGCAGGTGAGCTACCAATCATGTCATTTCCCATCAGGTTAGCAATCCATTCAAAATACTTTTTCTATAAGCAGAAGTGTTAATTCAGCTTTGCTATCTACAGTAAAACTTGCTACTTCAACTTATCTACTCCACTAGGCAAAGTTTCCAATCCCATGGTAGTCCTTCAGTACAGAGAGAAATCTGAACATGCATAGCAGTATTCCCAGAAGAATACTTAACCTAGCTATAATGTAAGTCTGAAAATGCCGTAATTCAATAGAATGAATGAGAATTTGAAAATGCTACTCATCTTTCATGATGAGAACTCAAAAATTTCTTGACACTTTCTTATAGAAAACAATAAGCAATAAAATGTCAACCTTCTTTTCCTCTCCCCACCCATCCACCCCCCAAATCTCTGAAAGCAATAAATATTGGGACCCCTGAAGAAACAAATACAATGCTTATATAAATAAGCAGCAACCTCTGATTCTAGAGATACTGGATCCTTCATTGAGGGGAGAACACTGCTGATCTGTCCTGTACTCATGCTTTTGGGAGTTTGCACAAATGATGACCTACACAAGAAGGTCAACAGACTACTGTCCTGGGTTCAGCAGCAGCAGTCATTTTTCTCTTTCTTAGTAACTGGTGCAGTGCTGTGGTTTTGACTCAGCCTGGGAACAGTGCTGATAACACCGATGGTTTTAGTTGTTGCTCAGTAATGTTTACGCTGACCAAGGACTTTGAGAGTCTCATGCTCTTCCAGGGAGGAGGGGAAGCTGGGAGGAAGCAGAGACAGGACACCTGACCCAAAACAGCATGTCATGACCAGTATATAAACTTGGGGCAGTTACCCAGAAGGGCTAGATCACTGCTCGGGTCGGACTGGGTATCAGTTGGCAGGTGGTGAGCGGTTGTATTCTCCTCCCTTGTTATTTCCCTTCTCATTATTATTATTGGTGATAGCAGCAGTGATTTGCGTTATACCTTAGTTACTGGGCTGCTCTTATCTCAACCCGTGGGAGTTACATTCTTTTGATTATCTTCCCCATCCCTCCAGCAGTGGTGGGGGAGGAAGAGGGAGGAGTGAGTGAGTGGCTGTGTGGCTGACTGGGCTTAAAACACAAGAACTACTCTGAAAGATAGATTAAAACAGAAAAGTTTAAGGCAGCAATAAGCACTTGATACAATTCTGAGAGATGTCAGTGTTACTTTTAGGACTTTACTGCAGGTACTCTGATATAAAAGAAACTATAGCCAAAGGGCAATAAAAATACTGCTTTTCACCTATAAGTGGAAATCTGAATCTTACTCAATAATAGCCACAAGTTCTGCTTTAGCTGTCCACCACCATTTCAGTCAACAAGAGAGCTGAAGAACAAACCTGTTTGCTCTGACAAGCTTTAAAATTACTGCCTGTTATTTTTGCAAGAGCAACTCTTTCATACTGCTTTGCCCATCATAGGCCCAGGAGATTTTCAACATTACACTCACCTGCTCATATTTTCATCCATTGTAAACAAGCCATAAAGAAAACAGATCAAGCCAACAACTGCTGCAAGGAATAACATCTCTGTGTAAAATCCTAGCCAGGCAAAATAGATTCCAATCTTCTCACCATAATACTTCCTGAATGCAAAAAAAACTCGTAATTAACAGGAATACAAAGCAAAGTTTTAAAATGTTATAGAGAAAACTGGCCAGAATCAAAATGAAACACTTGGCAAAATTATCCTTGAACAGAAGAGTCAATGCTTTCATGTACACTGGAAAAAGGAGATTTGAAGCTAGCAGAAGTTATGCAAGCTGAATGAACAAAACACATGGCCTCTTTTTATCTTTTCCTTTCTCCTTCCCAAAGGATAATGTGAATGAAGATTTTTTGATTTTCTAAGGAGTTTTACCAATGAAAGTGAGCACAACAGCTCTAATCATACGGTTAAAATGAATGAGTTTTTCACAGAAATACAACCGGTTACGTTACGACTGGGGCAACTGTAACCTGTCCATATGAGCTAAATCAAAGTGATCTTGGATTAGTTTCAATCTGGGTTTAGTGTTCAATTCAGAGTCAAGCTTCAGAAATGATTTATCAGTGGTTTTCCAAGTCTCTGTTAAAGTTTCTAATCAATCCTTAAAAACTGTGTCAGATAGAAATTATAAAATGCAAGGGTATTCTACATATATCCAGTACCTAAAGGGAACCTACAAGAAAACTGGAGAGGGGCTTTTGACAAGGGCCTGTAGAGACAGGACAAGGGGCAATGGCTTTAACCTGACAGAGGGGAGATTGAGATGAGCTCTTGGGAAGTTCTTCCCTGTGAGGGTGCTGAAGATCAGGCACAGGTTGCCCAGAGAAGCTGTGGCATCCCTGGAAATGTTCAAGGCCAGGTTGGACAGGTTGCTTGGAGAAACCTGGTCTAGTGGAAGGTGTCCCTGCCCATGGCAGGGGTTTGGAACTGGATGAGCTTTAAGGTCCCTTCCAACCCAAACCGTATTAGGATTCTATGATATGTGCTCTACACAGCTGAAGTACCTGTAATAAACCTGACCCCAGGAGAACTGGCTAGATTCAAAGGGACTTCATTTGAGATAAAGCATTTTTCCAGTCATTAGTAAAAACCTATGTTATATCCTCCAAGGACCTAGTGCCCATTTATGTATCCAGTTCTCACTGGATCTTAAAAAGCAGTAAACAGGTCTCAGCAGGATCCAGGTAGAAATGAATACATGTTCATATTACAGTGAAAATCAAGTCAATATAATAAAACATGGGCAGTATTTTACCTGATGAGGTCCAAAGGCTGTTCTTTGTAGAACCGCAAGAAACGGGCCCACTCCATGTACAGTGTGTACCTCTCATTGTCACAGTTTGGATCATTTGCCTTTTTCCAGTACTGGCACTGGGAGCAAATCAAGAGTAAAGGCAAAATACCTCATTGACAGACTCAAAGACTACACTGAAAGAAACAAGTGTTAATGATGATGCAGCCCTCTTAGGGCTACGCACATTAAACTCATTTGAAATTCAAACTTAACACTGTACTTCACTTGCAGTAGAATCATTTTTATATATGTTTTAAGATGATACATATTTACAAAGAACATCTATCAATCTTAGTACATTTACCTGGAAAAGAAAAGGCTCTGGGGAGACCTTAGAGCAGCTTTTCAGGACCTTAAAGGGGGCCTACAAGAAATCTGGAGATGAACTTTTGACAAGGGCCTGTAGGGACAGGACAAGGAGGAATGGCTTTAAACTCAGAGAGGAGACTGAGATGAGATACTGGGAAGAAGTTCTTCCCTGTGAGGGTGCTGAGGCCCTGGCACAGGCTGCCCAGAGAGGCTGTGGCTGCCCCATCCCTGGCAGTGTTCAAGGCCAGGTTGGACGGGGTTTGGAGCAACCTGGTCTAGTGGGAGATGTCCCTGTCCGTGTCAGGGGATTGGAACTGGATGAACTGGTTGGTCCCTTCCAACCCAAACCATTGTATGGTGCTATGGTCACATCAGCCTGGACTGTAACCACCTCATGTTACATACACTATACCAGTGTTGTCTTGGTACAACACACTCATTTGCACTGCTGGATTACTGCAATTAATCGTTTGTTTTTTTACACTGGTGTAACATACACGTATGTCCAAGTTCTAGCATCCCTAAAGTAGAAAATCACTGTTTTACTCAACTTGGTTGAAAACAGTGCAAATTTACATCCTGTTCTTTGTCCTGTGCCAAAAACATTTCACTGGGAGGTGGAAACTAGGGGATAGAAATTAAAATGCTGTCTCCACTCATAGTAGTACCATGTCCTCTGTGCTATAGCTCTAAGACAAGGACATGAAAACTGCAATTCTGACACTAACTGCAGTGGTGTTCATCACTATCATCCATCCATGTGTAAAATACTAAATGAGATGTGGAGCTTCATCACTTTCCTAGAAATTAAATAGCACAAAACAACCAGTTTCTGACAGCTCTTGCAATTTTATACTGTGCTATACAACTCTGCCTTCAGAAATATTTGGTTATGTCAAATACTTGATTTGTGATCTTGGCTTTCCTCTTTTTCTGCGTGTCTCTGAATCACAAAGAGAAGCATGAAAATTGGTTTCTAAATAGAAATCAAGAAGTTTAAATACCCAAATGCTCACATTTCAATAATATTTTAAAAGTTAAATGGCTATCTAGTTGTCTTAGAGGATTTTTTCTCATATGATTCCTTATCATTGAAGGTTGGCTGTACTTGTAAAGAAGAAATTCTTGTACAACTGCTTTTTATAATCCGTGGCTTTAGGAGTGCAACAGTATAAAGTACTTCCAAGTCTAAACTAAACTATTCTTCTACAGTGTAAACTCTCATCAGCTAATCCTTCTGCTGGAAAACCTAAAATACTCCATCCGTTCATCCATTTCTTTTCATATTCTAAGGGAGGAAGAAATATTTAGAAACATTTAAAAGCATAAATCCACATAAAGTATTTAAAAATATCTTGTGGCAGAATTTAGAGATATAGATAAGCAACTTAAGTTCCCTTAAGCATTTTGACAAATCTGAACTAACTTAAAAACAAGGAGAATTTAAGATTTAATCAGCACAACATTTTGAAAGAAGAAAAAGAAATAGAAAAGACATAAGAGAACATTCTATGTTCTCCTAACATAGAATACAGCAGCTCTGTCATGACTTTTCCAAGGGATTTCAGGGCTGAATCCACATGTCCCTACAGCAAAACAAAACACCAACCTGCACTAGTGAGCAACTCCAGTGTGTGCTTGTATCTACAATAGACAGTCATTCCTTGTTGTAATTCTTCTAATGTACTATTTAATCATCTGTAGCGTAGATGTTACAGGAATATAGTACAGAATAGGTGTCTCAAATTATGTGACTGACACATGAGTATATCCTAGAAACTCATCCATAGGAAGAAACATTGCAAGCACATGAAAGGCTAATAGTAGGGCTGGCAGATAGGACTCGTGTGTTATGAAACAGAGTTAATTACCGGGACAAATAGAAGGTACATTTTCAGTTTTGCTGGAAAAAGCAATGTCAGTGTAGGTGAAAGTAAATACACTGGGAAATGCTCAAGGAAGCAGAAAGCTGTAATACTTACATCATGAAGAGGATATGCAGCTGAATAGGTGCCATTATTTAGTAGTCTCTTAATTCCAAATTTCTTCTTGCCTTCTTCTGTTCCATATGGGCAACGTGTAAGGATGTAATTCACCTGAGATTCAAACACAAGCATTTCAGACCTTTCCTGCTTTAAGGCCATATAACAGAAACTTGTAATGGTTGTGCACTCTCTTATAACCTGCATACAAAGGCAAGAAGTGTTTCTTCAGAAGGCCCTGCCCCATACAAGACCACTGAGGGCACACTTGCCTTGCAGATGTCTACAAGATCCATTCCAACAAATACTATTCCCAATTTCTAAGATGCACAGCCATCAAGGCTTCCTCATATTTATCCACAGATATGCAGTTTATGTACTCCTTCCTCTGTTGCCCCATCCCTGGCAGTGTTCAAGGCCAGCTTGGACGAGGCTTGGAGCAACCTGGTCTAGTAGAAGGTGTCCCTGCCCATGGCAGTGGGCTGGAACTGGCTGAGCTTTAAGGTCCCTTCCAACCCAAACCCATCTGGGATACTATGAATATTGCAACAGGACCATGTAAATCTAAATGTAAATAGAAATAAGCAAATCCCATACATACTATTCTGTTTCTCACAGATGGAGAAAAGAAGGTGTTCTCGTCGTTAATGAGGTACAGCTCCTGCTTATCCTTGCTGAATGGTGCTGTGAAGTAATCCGGTTCAGGGTGCATCACCTTCTCAGGAAGCCTGAGTGGTGCAAGCATACAGTCCAGAGGGTTCTCCACCATTGAGGGAATGTCATTTTCCTTGATGGGAACTTTGATGTTCAGTACTTCTGCATATGTGATCAGAACCTCCCACGGGGCATGGATCTTCACAAAATAAATCTTGCCATCTTCAGATTCCTGCCCCAGGGAAGATGTATCAGACATCTGACTAAACTGGGTTTTTTGCAAGATTTAGGAGAACAACTGTTACACAAAATTTACTGCCTTTTAAATACTTTTGAGAGTTCTAAAACATGGGGGCGAGGGGGAAGGGGAAAATTGGGACTGTTTTGATAAACACTTAACTGAAAAGTTTATCTGAACTGATTATTTGTTCATAAAGATAATCCATGCATTACTAAAAGCACACAAAGGCTTTTCAAACTACACTAATCTTGTACACTGAGGCCTGCAAACTCTGATCCCACTTGGAGTGCATTGGAAATGTGCAGGGCATCCCATGCATCCAGCAGTGAGAGAGGTCCTCTCTCCTGGAGGGGCAGTTGCCATACACTGGAGCAGAGCACACAAAACCCTTTGCCAAAAGGAGTTACCAATCCGAGCTAAGATCTAGTACAGCCTCACACTATGCTAAGGAAGAATTTTACCACAGGCCTCACCCAACAGTGTATTATTAGTACTATTAGTGTTCTGCTGTGTACACGGGAGCAAATGGCAGTCAGAAGGTACTCTGCAATGTTGCTCAATGAATCTACAGATGTTGGAGTCCAGTCTTCATAAAGACATATTTGCACCACTCGGTCAGGCAGGCTAAAAGGTGTGCTGCTTGATGTCAGCATTCTGGGTTCTCCAGTTATTAAACAAACCAGTAACATTCATAAAACACCCTCAAGTTGTTACATCAGGCTTCCTCCTCATAATTATAACATCCAGTAGGCACACAGTAATTCCTTCTCTGACTTCCAAACGTTGTTAGGTGGGATTAAATCTAGCTGTGAGCACACTTCCTATTTACACAGGTTTAAATGAAGTCACAGCTAGTTTGGAACTGCTTTTTGTTATGAAATCAAAAGCCATCACTTCCTCATGAATTGTTATGAACAGTTCAAATAAATACACGAAGCTTTTTTCACCTAAATTAGTCACATTCAACTGAAATCCATTAGAATACTTCACAGTAAGTATTTATAACAAGTAAAGGGCCAACAAGAAACCTGGAGGGGGACTTTGGACAGCGGCCTGTAGGGACAGAACAAGGGGAATGGCTTTAACCTGACAAGAGGAGGGACTGAGATGAGCTCTTAGGCAGAAGTTGTCTCCTGTGAGGGTGCTGAGGCGCTGGCACGGACTGCCCAGAGAAACTGTGGTTGCACCATCCTTGGCAGTGTTCAAGGCCAGGTTGGACAGGGCTTGGAGCAACCTGGTCTAGTGGAAGGTGTCCCTGCCTGTGCCAGGGGTTGGAACTTGATGAGCTTTAAGGTCCCTTCCAAACCAAACCAGTCTGGGATTCTATGATATTTGGCTGCAAATATAGGCAGCATTAGCATTAAGGATTCTTGATCATTTTTCTCAAAGAAAGAAAGTGGTTTATTTTCATTACAAATCTGCTGGTCTATTTCTTTGGTCCTAATTTCACACCTCCACACATACAATTTTCTTTCCCTTTACCTTCTTGTCTTCTGTTTCTAATTCCAGACCAGCCTTTTGTAGATTGCTCTCAAACTCTTTTCTTCTTTCCTGAAGAGAAACAAACACATTTTATTAAGCGATGAAGTTCCCAACTAACTGATCACTTACTGGTAATCCCACCAAGTTTTACTCCTCCTAAGTAACAACCCCTTAAAACTACATGACCTTTGTAAAGAAAAGCAGACCAACAGACAAAACCCATCTGACACATACAGGGCTACTTCAGTGCCAAGGCCAGACTAGTGACTGCACCATATCAGGAATTGCATTGACTAGTAATAGAAAAGAGTTTGTTAGGAGTAGGTTCATCAACTCTGCACTCTTATTAACCAGAGAAGTAAATGAAGTCATGGTCTTGAGCATTTCTAACTCTTTGGGAGTGTGGTGAGTGTTCTGTTATTGCTCAAGTTTAGCTCTACTTCTAAGAGAATGTTAAAACTAGATGAAAAGAAAAACTCTAGAAGCACATGGAAGGCTGATCCTTTACAGGGCCATCTATTTACCAGTTTAATAAGCAATCATGCCTGATACAGATGTTTAGTTACTGATTACACACAATTTAGAGTGCTCCACAAACAACATAACTGCAGAACTAGATAAGACTAATAAACCATCACGGGTAAGCTTATGTATGCTTAGCTTGCATAAAGGCATCATGGAGTTCAGGGAGAGATAAAGAAACCTGCCCATGGCAGAGCATGATGGCTGTACGACCTCTGCAAGTCTGAGACTCTTCTTGAGCTCTGCATATTGCCCAGTAATTCCAAAGCGGTATTTTTACCTAAGAACATTTGCTTCTCCTCCTTCCCTATAGAACTGTTGCTCCTCTTGGGAGACTGAATTAATTTCCTTTTAATTCTATAAAATTTGCTGAAGAACTGCCAGAGTAACAAGTTATGCTAAATACGGAGCCCCAGCCCCTCTAGAAGGCACTAGCTAAGTCCCAATTTATTTCTAGCTAAAACTTGCAATGCTGTGTGATGTTTCCTCCATTGAAAGGTCTTAAATGACATTTTTCAAACACACTTCAAAACCCACAAACTACCACGCATTTCAGCCAATTTCCTGTGTGTCCATGAGGAGCAAGCTGCCCTATTTTCATCACAGTTTGCATGAGCTACTCGGATAAATTAATATGGACTGAAGAACAGATTTAAGGGACCTCAAGTCTACCTTAAGATGCATTGATGTGTTTTCCTGTGTTAGTGGCCTCACATTTTTACCTGTCATGTGTAATTTTGGCAAATATTATTAGATATTAAACACTGGCCTAGATAAATTTGCAAATATAATACCTGAATTCTAGCACATGCTGGGAGCAAATGCAATTCCATTCACTATTTTTTACTTAATATATCCCCAAAAGCCTGCCTGCATCTATGTATAACCAAACCAGAGAACTCATTTGCTGACATGCTGATCTAATAGAGAACAACATAACCAAAATCCTGTGATTTATGATTCCATTTAAAAGGGAATATTCAAGAGCTGACATTCAAGCCTGGTACCCAAAGCTCTGTGCTACTCTGGATTACATTTTCTCCAACCAAAGCATGCTGTCATTTATTCTTTCCATAGCAAATACTGGAGGGAAGCCAAGAGAGCCATCTCAGGGGGTTCTCTGCCCCTAGAGACCCTAGCCAGTTCCTCCTTCAGCAATGAAGCTGAACCAAGGGCCAGGCCATATCTTACCTTGCCTTATTAGACACTTAGTGTGATAAATCACAGCTCTCTTAATATAAATGATGCTCTTTTACCACCTTGCTCTCTTATAATAAGCCACCTTCTCTGAAACCCCTGCAAATGTACTGGTCTTTCCAGTTCCACCCAGAACCAGCCAGTTCTTTCCAGAGCCATCTTTAAAAGGAAATCAATCTGCTGCAAAAAGCAAAACAAAACAAAAACCTTTTTTCCTCCCCTTTTTTCCTGCCAAATACTTACTTTCTTCATATCACCATCAGAGGCTCAAAATAGACAAAATGTCCACTTGGACCTGTGCTCTTTTAATATGCATGTATAAGAATTTTAAGCTTGCTGTCCCAAACACAAAAAGGCAGACCTGGTGCATGTATTTGTAACACCACTGTGTAGTCACAGAGGAAACAGGGAAGCAACATAAGTAAATCACGTTATTAGCCCAGTAACAGTGGGCTAATACCTCACACCTTGTTTAAGTACATTTCTTAAACCTCTTCAAAGCATCTGTAAAAAACTGAACCCACATCTTCTGACACTTCTGTGACCTATACTGAAGAGAGGCTGGTAGATCATTCACTTCTCCCAGCACCACCGTGGACATCCCAAATACTCATACTGAGTAACTTCACCATCTAATGCATGCTTTGCTGTAATGAGTCATTCTGATAAGATTAAGAAAGCCAGATCCAAAGTCCAGCAGCACTCTCATGCCCCATACAGATGCAACTCTGCATGATTAGGTACTGAAGGAAGATAGACAACTGTTATAAACCCGCTTCTTGATAACAATGCTGTTCCTGCTAGTAACAACAATCAATAAACAGAAGAATAAAATAATTTTAAATACTATGAAATATTATTCCTCAATCAAAGTCCTTTTCCTCCCTAGGCAGGGAGCACCAAGCTTACGAAAGTCTCAGGATGCTGGGGCTGATTCTAACTGCAGTCACATGTAGGATATTGGGAAATAAACACAGCTGTCAGGAACAATCCCAGGCTGCCCTAAAGTGCACAAGAACTCTGCCCCTGGCTGTGCCCTGAGACAACCCAATCCCCTTCACAAGACTAGCACAGAGGGGCTCAGGTTTAGCTCATGCTGCCCACCAGCCACCAGGCAAGAACATTTTGAGAGAGATGGAGTCTGTTAGGAAAATCCCCTTGTCTCATGGCTTGCAAGGGTGCTCTGCATGCCCTCTAAAGCTTGAGAGATGCCAAACATGATCATTAAAGCAGCATGGAGAGGTACCTGCTTTGGACCAAGCCCAGTTTTCAGCTGCTCCTGCAGACCTGGGGACACAGCCTTTTTACTGCCCCTGGCTCCCTAAATTTGGGCTATCTGGTGGCTGTAAGAAAGCAGAAGTTTCTGTCTAAGGTAATGACAACCAGGACAAGACTAGATAAAATGTCTTTGTGTATCTCCAAGCCCCACTTGGGATAGGGGGCTTAACTTCCAGTTAACATAAGAACAAGTCACTTTGCACACATTTCCTAGAGTCCTAATCAGAGAATCATTGAATAGTCCCAAACTCCCTGGCATGGCTAGAAACACCTTCCACCTAATGCTATGGATTTTCTTGTGAAGAAATACATTTATGGACAAAAAAGATCATGTCCTGGTAATCCACAGATAATTTGTTAGATATTTTTTAAATCTGTATTTATTTTTCCATCATATCTGGGTAAAATATTCCCACTTATCTGCTGGAGGCTCTGAGGAAAAATACCAAGTATTGTCTCACAACGTTATCCTAATTTTTTCTTACAGAGACTCTGTGGTTAGGATTTAGTCATGTAGCTATAGAAGGCAGGCTCAAAAAAGTCTAAGCTGGAAAGTTTCTGGGGAATATCAATTCAGTTAACACATCTGTTGTGCATGAAGCTAAGGGAGAAGATGAACATGCTGCCTCTTACATCTGCATCAGGCTATGTTGAAACACACAAAGAATTTATTCATCTTTTCCTTAGAAAGGCAAAATAAAGCTGTTTCCTTGAGACAAGGAAACAAAACCCCTTGTCACAAATGTTCATAGAAAGAGAAATAACATTTCTATTCTTAGCTGTTCCATTTTGCTATATCATTGTACTACAGCCAAAGAAGCCACATTCTTCCCTGCAGTGACTGTGCAATAGCAAGCACAGTACTGTCAGACAAATTCCAAAGCCTGCAGAGCATCAATCTTTAAATTATATTCCCACAAAGACAACAGCACTGTATTCCCATTCTAAGAAGTCTGAGTTAAGTTACGGGCATGTTCATTGTGCAAAGGTCTATGCTGGTGTCCTGGGTTCAGCAGTTGCAGTCAGTTTTTCTTCTCTTTAGTAGCTGTGTTTTGACTTAGCCCAGGAACAAGGCTGATAAGGCCGATGTTTTTGGTTGTTGCTGAGCGATGTTTGCCCTGACCAAGAATTTTGTGAGCCTCATGCTCTGCCGGGGAGGAAGGGAGGCCGGGAGAAAGGAGGGACAGAACCCAAACTGACCAAAGAGGTATTCCATACCATAGCACATCATGCCCAGGAGGTAACTGGGAGTTACCTGGAAGGAGAGGGAACTTCCCGGTTGGGCTCGTTTTCAGTGGGTGGTATTGTACCCTCTTCCCTTGTTTTCCTTGTTGTTATTATTGTTGGTGATAGCAATAGTGATTTGTGTTGTACCTTAGTGACTGGATCGTTGTTATCTGAACCTGTGGGAGTTGTATCCCTTCGGTTCTCCTTCCCCCACCCCTCCGGGAGCAGGGAGGAAAGAGGGGAGGGCAAGAAGGGGGTGGGGGGGGGTTGAGTGAGTGAACGAGCTGCCTGGCTGGGTTCAAACTGCGACAGCTGGGCAGAAATATGGGTTTCATTTTCTTAGCAGACTCCCCAGGAGCTGTGTAAAAAGTGGTGTTCTGTAACAGTGCTAATTTCACATCTGTTGGTTCTGTGACCACAGAGCTGGCCTGCAGGGCCACACACCAAACACCTTCTTCCCATGGGGCTACAAACTCTTCAATGAGTAATAGATATACAGAATTAAATCTCACAACACTCGATGCAGACGTTCTAGTCTCTTACAAGACAGATGTTTCTTCCTACCTAAGTGCATTTTTACCTCAAACAGGAACTCCCAATATTGGCTATTAACTCTTGGGTTCTTTCCTGCGTGAATCCCTCAGTCAATAATGACACCCATTTACATGGCCTCTGGTCTGCCAAAAATTTCTGCTACCCCCTAATGACCCCTAAAGCAATGAGAGGAAATTGCTGCACACAATATGAAAAGTGACTAGACTGAGCATCTGGCTCTTTTTCCTTTCCACTTGAAGCATTACCTAAATAGTCTCCACTTCCCCCCTCCTGCTATTTGAGTATGACTAATGGAAAAGTTTATTTTAAGAGTTGCTTTCACATATTTTGTATGGATGTCTTTCTTCTCTCTACATTTGAGTTGTCTCATCCCCCTTCTTTTTTAAATGCATTTTGCTTTATGGGAGGAAAAACAATTTCGCTAGAATTACACCTGAACAGAGTCAGTGTTTGTTTGGAAAAATAGATCTTTATATAAACCTACTGTGCCATAGTTAAAATGTTCTCCATGTTCTCCCAGACAAGTCCCTGGCACATTGATGGCTGAGCAAAACTGTGGGATGCTTAAACTGGGAAAAGCACCACAGAGGATGAGAGACTGTTGGTTTTTTAAGGTAAAAAAAAAGTAAGATGCAGGGGTGTTCTACACTGCATCACTGGCTGCCCAACCCCTGGCAGTGCTCAAAGCCAGGCTGGACAGGGCTGGAGTCACCTGGTCTAGTGGAAGGTGTCCCTGCCGATGGCAGGGGGTTGGAACTGGATAAGCTTTAAGGTCCTTTCCAACCCAAACGATTCTGGGATTCTATGATATTTGGATGCAAATATAGACAGCATCAGTCCTTAATGAAAGCAGTATTTCTTTCATAAAGGAATGAAAGCAATAAGCAGCCTAATCTCACATTTTTTGTTCAAAGGAAATGATGGGTTTTTATTATGAAACATTTTACTATGACAAGATATAGATAAGAAATATTCCTTACTCCACAGACGTGTAGTTTTGATAATGATTTTGTCATATGCCTTGGTATTAATAGTTATATTCAGATACCTTTATCTTTCAGAATAATAAGATTACATGATTCTTAAGGGGTTTGTTTGTCCCACCCCCTTCTTATTTTTTTTATGATAAAACTTTAAAGAAATCTCTTGGAGAGACCAGTTTGTAAATGTAACCTTGTCCTGACTGCATCAAAAGGCACTGGATGTTTTAAATAGCTTGAATTTACATGTTAATTAAGTTAGACCTCAAAAGTTGGCATGAACAAGGAACAAATCTATGCCATTTACTGAGTCTGCTGGACCTACTGGGTCTTGTTGAAAAGCCCAGGAATAATCACTAACTGGCATATTAGAGAAAGCTTGTACTTTGTGCTCTGTTACATAGGAGGTCTCTCATCAAAGCCAGTTTATAGACTCCTCTAGACGAATGAATACACATATGTAGAGAGCAAGTCAAGCACAGAGAAAAGCTCCAAGATGAGCCACTATATTTGTTTTATTCAGAATATATATTAAAAAAATAAAAACAAATCTTAAAAAGAAAACTGCTTTAATTCTTGGATCTAGGAATCTATTTCTGCTCTAACTGAAGTCAAAGGATGGGTGGCAAAAAGGTATTGCTGAATCTCATTTGGATAATGCTTTGCATATTTAGAAGAAACCAGGTTTAACAGTGTCCACAGGTATTTCACCAAAGCCACAGCTAACTCTTAAGACTGTTAAAAGAGAAAGCAAAATAGTTTGTATCACTTTGCACTGATTGTATAATATATTGCCCAGTCTAATATTGGAGAGTGATCAGTTCTGTAAACAAAGCCCCAGAAACGGATAAAATTGGGTCCTGACACACAGCAGTAAATTACACCAGAATTTCAGTACATGAAATGGCTTTTCACACAACTATAAAATTTTTAGCTAAATCCTATTCCAGCTGAGTGTAGTCACTTGAAAGGCTTAGCAATTGATATTCAGGTTATAATAGATAAGAATTAAAAGGACATCAAAAAAATAAGATACTTACCAACTTTTTTTCCCATTCCTTATTAAGATCATCCACGTAGGAGAGAACAAAATCAATTCTCCTGACACCATCCCTGAAGAAAATAGAATCTTTGCTTTGATGTCTTTTATCAATCTGTAGAAGATACAGGCATCTGATTACAAAAAACCAAGCATTGCTGTTCTTCTAAAATATAACAGGAGACATAGAAATTCCCCCAAATTGCCTGAAGTCTTCACCTCCTTCACAGCTGAAGATACACACTTGGGCAAGTTTTAACAAGGGCTTATCCAGTTGTAATTATTTCACCACTGACTGCTTATATCCACAGACACTACATCTAAGTTACTAGTATGTGAAGAAGGAACATATGTTAGTGTGAACATTTATTTTCTTTCCATAAAGGATCAAGACAAGTGTTATTTTACAGCACGATTGTTTTTTTTCCTGCAGTTAGTTAGAACACCACTCTACACAAAAGCCAGCTAAGGCAGAGTTTATCAACTCAAAGCAGATAGCAAGAAGTCAGTTCCATGCATGTTCTTCTACATCACGAGATCCACTGAACCAACCACCACAGAGAAATATGTCCCAACAATGACCACATATGAGAACAGCACACAAAATACCGGGGTAGCGTTTCAAAGTTGAGTATTTACTTTACTTGGGGGAAAAAAGAAATTAACCTAATAAAAGCTGTCAATGTAACAGTGCAATTAGTATTTTAATTGATCTATTAAAGATCATGTTTTCATTTATCAGCATGCCAGAATGTCATAATAACATTCATCTCTTTCACCGATTAGGCTACAGCAATTAATGTTAAGCTAGTAAAAGACTAGTATCTCTCTCTCCTGGGGAAGTTAACATAATATTAGGTAGTACGGTTTATTATCAGATCAGTATTCAGCTCTACCAAGTTGTTTACAAGACTGAAAGTTCATATGAAGTGCTCGCCATAGAAGCTAATACTCTGGTCTAAATTTAACTCCATGGTAAGGAAGAAAGGTGTTGTGTTTTTTAACCACACCCATAAGCAAAAGTGCATTTGTCTAAGATGAGAATAACTCAAAGGGTTGTATCTCTGTGTTTTCTCTCTTAAAACACAAAAGGATGCATGTGACAAAGCCCCGTGAGAAAGCACAGAGTATTCATAGTGGTGAACTTTGCTTCCAGTTAATAAAATGCATCACACAGTGAAGCATGTCATTACTGCAGCCACCCAAGCCACTTGCAGTATCATTCCTCACTGGTTTACCCTGAGACGTCGCTTCAGGAACAGATTATATCTTCTTCCACTCTGTCGGAATAACCAACAAGTAGTTAGCACGGCTACTGTTCCTCTCCAAGAACCAACCCAGCTGCTTTTAAAACACACCCTCCAGTAAAGTGAGCAAGAAATCCAAGTCCTTATAAAAGCCAGGAGAAGCCTCCAACTACTGATAAAACACAAGTACTCACAAACATTATGAGTATTAATATCTTTTTTAGTAATGGCTAAGCTGCGCTGGCATCCTTTTTGGGAATAAACTTGGCTGTTTCAAAGTAGTGACTCCTATAATGCTAACAGCCATCACTGGGATACTTAAATAAATTAAAAAGCCAAACAAAAAACAAACCCAACAAAGTTTCTTCCAATGTAATGCAAAGGTAACAAAACAAGAAGTACCTAATCAATAGCGCATGCATGTTTCTGTAACGCTTGTATTAGGTTTGACCCACTAGCACAGAAACAGATGAATGGCAATCGTGTAATTCCAGAACTGCCAAAATTACAAGCAATGGTATCTACATGCACCGGAACATGCATTTATTTTCACATAGGAACAAATCTAATAACAAAACAACAACAACAATAATAATAATAGACAGTAACAGTAACATCAATAATAATAATCCCTATTGTTCCATATTCTTGTATGACTTTAAGCATCTTCATGAAACACCCTGTTAACTGCTGAAACCAGTTGTAGCCTACTCGGTCCATCCATGCACTATAGAAAATACCCTTATTTCTGAAGCCATTCTAGTCCTCGAGCAGCATAAAACACTGGGATGCAAATCAAAGTAACACAAAAATGCTGAAAGATTATTTCCTGACTGTGCTGCAATGCTTTCTTTGCATTCTCTCTTTGGCAATTCTGTTGGGGGTTTTTTGGTCATTTTCCTTCTTGAGATATATTTACAGCAGATCAATCAGACTATTTTTTAAGATTGACAGACAGCTAACACAGAAAACGCTTTTGCTTCTATAAGCAGTAGAGAAGCATGCGTGACTAAGAGGCTCATAAAATCATGAAATCCAGTCAAAGAAAAGGAACAGCATTTTTCTATTCTATTTTGTCCTTACTGTTTGTGGGGGTTTTAAGCATAGTTGTGCCTACAAGCAAACTGCAACTGTTTAGGTGTTAACCTAATCAAATTAACATAGCTTTGGCAATACTGTAATTATCCAGCGTTACAGCAGGTAAACCCTGAAGTGCCTTCCAGCAATTTACAATGTTGGGAATTGGCCTAAACCGAGAGCACCCCATCCACTAACTTAAAAAGACAGAGATTGTGTGAGCACAGACACTGTCCCAGTGAACTAATAAAAGTCATATACACAAAGAAAAAAAGAAATCAAGAACTAATATCTACTTCAGAAGAGCTCCTGTCAAAGGAGTGCCCCAATTTCTTTTAGTAGCACAGCTGTAATTAGATTATTCCATTCAACTGCAGCAGTAATCCATCCTTAGCGCCATCAAAGTTTGCTCATTTTCTAAGATGTATCAGAATCCTGCTCAGTCATTAAAGGTCTGACTATCAGTTTAAGAAAATGCTGTAGATGTTGCTGGATCTGCTTTCAGAAGGGGAGTACTCATCACTTCTCTCCTTCT
Source organism: Agapornis roseicollis (assembly GCA_002631895.1). Classification (NCBI taxonomy): domain Eukaryota; kingdom Metazoa; phylum Chordata; class Aves; order Psittaciformes; family Psittacidae; genus Agapornis; species Agapornis roseicollis. Next base: position 54,384 of record NDXB01018473.1, read on the forward strand.
GTACATCAGATATTCATCATGGATAGAGAAAGCCTACCTACTAAACCCATAAATTACTCCTTTGCATTTTGCTGCATTTGGATTTCACAAGCAGAACAAGATCAGTCTTGCATACTCAGGCACTTCCGTGCATACATGTGCACTTAGAGATTTAAAATATATCAAGTTTTAGTAATCTGCATTGGTTGCATGAGTGAATCATAAAAGATTATGGATTAGCGCATCTCAGGGGAGGTTTAAACTGCATATTAGGAACAATTCCTTCACAGAGAGGGTGCTCAGGCATTGGAACAGGCTGCCCGGGGCAGTGGTGGAGTCAGTGTCCCCGGAAGTGTTCACAGACTATGTAGGTGAGGCCATCAGTGCCACGGTTTAGTGGTGGCCTGAGCAGTGCTGGGGGAAGGGTTGGACTTAGTGATCTTAAAGGTCTTTTCCAACCTGATTGATTCTGTGATCTTGCTTCTTAACAGCTCTTTCCAGAACTGTATTTAAATTAATTGATCTTAGACAGCCTGCAGTTATTAAAGGAACATCAGAGCAGATATTCTGTGGTGTGTACCTCCTGGAACACAAGGAACCAAATTAAAACATCCCAGCGCAGCAAAGACAGCAACTGGGAGATTCTGAAGAACTGCATTAAAACCCAATGAGGATTAGAGAAGAGATGGAGCCCCAAGGCATATGGTGAAAACTCAAGAGGCAACAGCCACAAGTTGCAACAAGGGAAATTCCTACTGGATGTGAGGGTGTGGTTGAATGGGAACAGGTACAACAGGTTGCCCAGAAAGACCATGTAAACTCTATCCCAGAGATCGCAGAGCTTGATCAAGCAAGGCCCTCACTGAACAACCTGATCTAACTGTATGATCTGTGAAATGGTGTTACTGGCAGGGTTCAGCATTTACCAGCACTTGCAGAAAGTTGAATAAATCCATCATCTACAAAGCAAGTTCACAAAAACTACTTGTTCAAAACCAAATACTGCCCTCCTGCTCTCCTGAACTAACTTTCCAGTTTTAATACTCTTACTATCTCTAAAAGCACTAAGTGGCTTCATATGTGGACAGATGGGCTAACTAAACACTGTAATGGTCAACCATGAAGAGCTAAATTTAATTTTCACATGGCTACAGAAGTGTGAACTTACTGCATACTTATGGAATTGCATTCATAGAATCACAGAATGGTTTGGGTTGGAAAGGACCTTAAAGCTCATCCAGTTCCAACCCCCTCCGACAGGCAGGGACACCTTCTACTATACCAGGTTGCTCCAAGCCCTGTCCAACCTGGCCCTGAACAGTAATTATAACATCTATAGCATATTAATATTCCTAGTACACCATCATCATCAACTTCTGTCTAGACCACCACTGGAGGTCCAAATGTTGAATGAATCATGTTCAACAAACAACCTCCCAAGTACCTAGACTTCCAATCCTCACGTTAGACAAAAACTGAAGCCGTGAAGTAGGAAATCCCAACTTAAACAGGTTACAGGAAAGACCAAGTTGTCCTTATGGAAATAAACACAGCACAGCTCAAGACGAAGCAAGGCTGTAACACCCCACATTCAGTCCTAACCAAACTGGTTTGAGTGAAGTGCATAAATGCTGGCTGGTGGTCACACAGTACTTTCAAACCCATTTAGAGCTCTCTTGCCCTGCTAGAGTTTTATTCGATGCCCAGACCCTGGCCACTTCACTCCCACAGATGGCTCTTACGCGCATCTGCAGGGCCAAAGCAAACAAGGCAGTCACCACGAACTGGAGAGGCTAAAGAGAGCTGCTGGATGTGGCATCAACCACTAAACACTAACAGAAAGTGCTTCAGAGAAACAACTTTGTATTGAAGCTGAGGGATAGAGACTGCGGCAGCCATGTCCACAGCCCTGCTCAGCCACCAAGGCACACGGCCAGCTGCCCTGGTACATGAAAGCAAATATGCTTTGCAGATTATACCTGAATAATTGAATCCTGAATATTTTCAGAGGCCTCAGAAGGATTTCTATTTCTTGTAATCCACCTAACAGGAAATGTATGTTCTTACAGGCCACTTAGCCCAGCTTTCGCCCTGCAGACAACTCAGTGTCCTCCAAGTAGGCCTTACTACTAAACATCCTAGCCCTCTCCGTGTCCATACTTAAAGACAGAGAAACTTGGCTTAAACCAGCATTTTTCATATTAATAGTCAGAAAACTGCAAATTTCTCAGGGGCATACATTCAGAAACACCATTCCCAAACCTAACTCTGCAGATTTCAAGGTTTTCCCAAGCATCCAGCCTCACAGAGCTGGGTCTGCAGGTTCAGACCTCAGCAGCCTTCTCCTTCTGCTTTTTGTATCTCAGAGTGGGAAGGTGGTTTAGAGCAGCAAAGTAGTACCCAACACTAATCTGAGATGGAGAAACCCAATCCATTAGCTTCGTTGGCGTTACAGCAGGGTAAAACCTCTGGCTAATGGGTATGTTGAGATATTACTAACATGATCCCAATCAGCACATCTAGGAGTTATATTATCATAGTCATACGTTACTAGACAAGAAAGCTGCCTGAAATTGAAAACCAAAACAGATCTGCAACCTTCTGCTTGCTTACAAGATACAGTCCACAAGCTAAATATTTACTGCATACCTTTGATAATCATACAGGCAAATCAGTTTCTAATCACAGACCATGTCATAAACCAAAGTAACTACATTAACAATGCAGTTAGTTGATTTATGAATTAACAATCCGCTGCAGGAGAATTTTTAAAGTACAGAAATAGATGAAAATATAAAGGCTTGGAAGCTGAATCAAAATATAAGCTATGCCTCCTAACTGAAAGGGTGGGAAACATTCAGCATCTTAAACCACGTTATCACCTTCAAGTAGATCCTCAGTTCACACAGAATAAGTATGTAAACCCCCTTTTTCCCCGAATTAAACATGCTCACAGCTATAGGAAACACATGCTGATTTAAGTGCCACTATGCTTAATATATAACTGGTTTGATACAATTAATTTCCTAAAGCAACAAGCTCCTGGAAATGCATTTACACAGCATATACAGATACACAGGCACTCCCTGAAACCGAAAAAGGCACATTCCTGGTTTACGCACAATAAACTCAGATCGCATTACACCAGACATCCCTTCTGCATCAAGTCCTCATCAATATTCTTCCTTGGAGGAATCTGCAAGTGCTTATCCACTTTGAAAGAAGTGCATTAACAACACTCTCAACACCACACATCCCCATTTCTAGTTACGCTTCATGCAGGCTACAAAGCTGCACGCAAACCTTTCCCACTCCAAGAAACACAAAAGCCCACGTATTTCTGGTAGCTAAAACTTGCGAGCTTCTTTTTACACCTTTACCACACTTCTGACCCGCATGAAAATCTGAAAGCTTGAAAACATGCATCTCAAAGCAGTTTAAGACACCAAGGTATTTGCACTCCAATTTAAATGTGCAGGAAAAAAGCCTCTCTGGATAAAAGCACACATTAAACAAGAATACAACAAAGGGAAATAAAAAGGATGCTAAGAGAGCGCATGAGTTAACGTAAAGACACCAGAGCCCAACGTAAGCAAGCAGTTTTAATACACCTCAGCATGTACTTCCTCAGCTTAAATGAATTTGTGGCTTTTTGATCCATGAAAAAAAAGGAAATAAAAGAAAAAGTTATTTCAAGTTTTCTGATATATTTGACAATTGACACAATTCTCTTGTCTGCAAATTTTAGGAAGTGGCTATTTTGAGCTTTTCCTTATTAGAGCCTGCAATAAGAAAAAAAGAGGCCACATGTTTCCACTGCTGTCAGTGCTTGCTTCTTGCTCTTTCAAACATTGGAAAGTATCATGCTGACTCACAGAGCCCTCCAGGTTATCCCAATAAAAAGGAATCCCACATTTGTTAATACCACCAGAGTCAGAATATATCCTACATCCCATCAAACCAAAGCAATGATAAACAAAGCAAACTTTCCAGTTTTCTCCACCAATCTTAACTTTCCAATTTCGTCTATTATCCTTTGGATTTGCTGGAATCGACCATTTAAGCCATCACCAGGAATAAATGCCAAAACCACATTCATTTTTATAATCTAGGAAAAAAAAAAAAATTATTTTTTGTAAGGATGGCATCCTTGAAACTGGAAAATTTTTTGATGAGGGACCTTAATAGAAGACACCACACAGATTCATGCAAGGAAGCATGAATATTGTTTACTGCTTACCACTTGATGTTCAGGGATGAGTAAAGTAGTCTCAGTGCTGTTTAGGCCCTGCCAGTGTCATCATGGGAAAAACATAACGTTGTTAGCAATGATGCAAATGAGGCTTTAAAATAAAAGGCTATTTGAGAAGAAACAGTGTAGCCGCTGCTTTTAGCTGTTGTAAAAGCTCTTTGGATCAATAGCTGGGTTTTCAGTCTAGTTTGTAAAACTTGACACAAAGCTCTACTTCCTCAGATAAGCTGGGTCTCCAGCCTACACCACTGACTTCTACATGGCCCATGTTAAAGTATTAACAGTAACATCTTTTAATAAGAGCTGTCCAGTATTCCTCAGCATTTCCATTATAAAAAATAAAGTCTAAACACAGAATATCATCTACAAGCTGATGAAGATGTACTTTTAACAGTACTTATTTTAATACCAAAGAGAGGAGATGTACATAGCACAGTTGGCGGCACCTGCATTCAGATTAAATGCAACACCCCTTAGGTATTTCTTCAATACAGAATGAAATTATACCATGTGCACTGAACCAAAACAAATGCAAGGAGACAAATCATTCATCTTACAGCACAGACAAGGCAAATCAGTATCAGTAATTGAGGCTGTTATGCCTAAGGAGACCAGCGAAGGCTTCCCAGCTTCCAGTTCTGATCAATGCCTGCTGAGGCTCTCCCCTGATTTTAATTGTACGAGATCTGGGCGCTCATTATTTTCCTGCATGTGGGCCTGCAGCGCGCTGCAATGTCCTCTGGCCAGTATCATCCTGTTGGCAGGAAAACCAGCAGCAGAGGCCTCTGCAGAGCACAGCTACCCTACAGGCACACATCCATAAGCTGTCTGGGGTCCTGGACACGACTGCGATGGCATGAGCTAGGGATTTTGAGATTCATTGGAATGAATAATGGTTTGCAATAGCTAAGCTGTTCTGCAGTATCTCATTCTGCTCCTCAGTAATATCTCACACTCTTGTTTTGCTTCTGGAAACAAATGACTGACAGGTTTTAACATGGCAACCAAATAGTGTGAGCACATTATGGAAATATGACAGTTCTCTGGGATTAAATCAACTTTCAGCAGAACACTAACTGCATTCCACTCCTGTATCATCTGTCATCCATTTACATTTGTAACATTTCGGAAAGTGTATTTCTCAAAATCCAATTTTCATCAAGTTCTGTCTCTGATCTTTTTTAAATTAGAAATTAGTATTATTCACTTTCATTGTACTTCTACTGGAGAGAAACCACTGAGGTCCATTTCCATTATTTTGTGGGAAAAAACCTCCAAACCACGCTATCTTTGTTCCTGTTTACATTGCAAGTAATACACACACATATTGACATTTCTTCTTAGTGATGCCATCTCTGAGTATTTGCTTACCTAAATAAGATAAAAATGTCCTTTTCAGAATTCAGCCAGAGAGATTGATCCATTTTTTGGCAAGGTATCCACCTGAGATGCATTGTGAATATAAAGAGCTGCACTGTGCTCTTACCCTAAGACAGTCTGAACTGGGTTTAGAAGTCTAATCCTCACATCACTGATGCTGCTGGACAAACCTGCACTATTGGTAGAGAACTAAGGGTGGAGACACTGAAGTGGAAAGTTTTTCTCCAGCTATACACTGAAAATATCTCTCATGTCAAGTGCTGTACCAATCTGACATTAGGGGAGGTGCAGCCTTGCTTTTTCATTGCTGCCCTACAGCTCCCTAACCTCTCCACCTGCCCCTTCATCCAAGCTGGTGTTCTTACATCTCTCCACCCTTTTCTCATCCAACCCACAGCTCCCCACCTCCACCACAATTAGATATAAAGATGGTTTTAGGCACCCACTGATCTACATACGCAGCTCATGCTGCTTCACTCCCAGATGAAATTTTAGTGGAGCACTAAGCTGTGAGATGAAGACACACAGCTGGCATTATCCTTTCCACAGTGTGAATCGCTTCCCTGCCAATCTAGGGAACTTAACCTGCAACTATCTGCAATTAACTAGCTCAACTCAGGGGGGTTAACTACTGTAAAATCAGTGATCAAACCTTCTCCTGCATATTTAAAGTGTAAGAACTCTTGTAAAGAGACACCACTTCTTAAGGTTCTCCAGTGTGAAGTTACCTATATAACTGTACAAAATGAATCCCTACCTTCTCACAGCTAGACAAGGGTAAAGAGAGTAAAGCTGCAGCTTTACTCAGAGTCGTGCAGCCATCAGCCTTTTTGGAGGGTGAGAAACTCAAGGGTCCACATGCACAAAAAGCAAACATTTTCAGCTACTTTGCACTTCTTACTTGGAATAACAAAAAGTCCTTTGCATGCATCTCACAGATACACTACAAATGAGTGATGCAGTCTTGCACAAAATCTGCACTAATTCTGCAGCTGAATGGCCTAAAATTTAACTCTTAGGGAATTGAATACAAATTCCATTTTTTAACCTTTCTGCCAATCTTGCATTCTCTAACTAGACTTCTTTCCTCTCAAAAACAGGAACTCTGTTTTGTCAGTGGGCCTCATCCTCATTTACACTGTCACAACTAATTAAAATCACTGCACAGAGATGCAACACAGAATTGTACCATTATACAATCTAGTGCACTCTTTGCATAAGTAGAAAGCACAAAGGAAAAACAGAATCTCAAGTTTTATGTCATTCATTTTCCAATCTGCTTAAAAGGACTCAGAGACATTTATGTATTTCTTGGAACAGGAACTCCATAAGGACTGATTGAAGCACATCCTACACAGAGACTCAATGAGGACAGTTGCCTATCGCTGTCTGTCCGTGATTTACTGCTTTAACAATGACATTATTTGAAGCAGTTTCCACTGCGGCACCTATTCCATAATAGCCCTAACACATCCTTAGTTTTCCTCTCTGGTCTGCCGTTTGCTAAAAATCTCCTTGCCTCCCTGCATGCCAAAGCATCTAGAAATGATTCATACTATAAAGCCTGTAATATGAAAAGCTGTTGAACTCCAAGTGCTCTTGGTTCTTCTGTCCTTGTGGGAGATTAAAAAAAGAGGCGCAAATAGACTCTACAAAAAGCAGATCAAAACAAAACAAAAACAAACAATCACACAAAAGAAAAACAAAACAAAAACCAAAACAGGAAAACTCCAGGGTAAAATAAGCAAGAAGCAGTGAATTAGAGCACAAAGGCAAAATCATGAAGATGGATGAAATGCAGCTTTGACTGGAGATTCAGTTGCTTTCTGAGCTGTGGACTTCTGTATATATGCTGGCAGGCCTTGCTACAGAATGTTTTTCACCTTTTTTATTCTACTTGCATTGCTCTTACATCCAAAGGCCATATTCCTTTACAGATGACAAATAAAGAAAAATACCACTGAATTATGGCTAGGTAACCTGCTTTGCTCACTTTATTTTTATTTAGACTTCTTTTGCCCTCCTCTGTTGCTAAATCAACAATAAGGCTTTGGATTTCTCTCCCCGGTCCTGAGCAGAAGTATACAGTGATTCACAGAATCACAGAATAGTTAGGGCTGGAAAGGACCTTAAGATCATCTAGTTCCATGTCATGTTTCTTCTATTCCAAAACAAAACATAACGAGAGCATAATGAAGTTGTGATCTGAATGCAAATTCATTTAACTCTTTCCCAATGGTCTTTTTCTTAATTAATTCAATTTCTGTTTTAAGAATACTTCATTTAACTTGTTCTAAGACTTCCAAGTGTTCCTATTTTCCAACTGTACAAGCAAAATTAAGGACATGATGAACCTGTCATAGACTCATAAAATAGTTAGGGTCAAAAAGGACCTTAAGATCATCCATTTCTGACCCCAATGCCATAAGCAGGGACACCTCACACTAAACCATGTCACCCAAGGCTTCATCCAACCTGGCCTTGAACACTGCCAGGGATGGAGCACTCACAACCTCCCTGGCCAACCCATTCCAGTGCCTCACCACCCTCACAGGAAAGAATTTCTTCCTTAGATCCAATCTAAACCTCTCCTGTTTAAGTTTGAACCCGTTACCCCTTGTCCTGTCACTACAGTCCCCAGAGTGAAATCACAAAACAGAGACATGTGCTATCTGACAAAACAGGCACAAAACATGTTGGCCTGAGCTTGGAAGGGTTTTGGTGGAAAGAAGAGAAATCATGCCTTGACTTTCATGCTGGGAGAGATGACCCTGTTCAGTTCCTATGGCAATGCATCCTAGAACTGAAAGAAAAGACATTCTTCCTGTTGTGACAACACATTACGATAAAAAATGAGCGTTAAATGTAAAAAAATTACATATCTCTCAGGGCTGTCTTACTGTTGGAATAAATTAACAGAAAAACTTTAAGGACAGATTTACCCTGACTATCTAGGACACTAATCATCAAGCCTCTTGTGACAGTGCAAAACTGGGCAAGAAGAATAAAAGTAACTGTAACTTTATGTCTGGGTAGTGCATAGAAAGCCAAAATGAGATGAATGAGACTGTATTAGGGCATATAGCGTAGGATAACACCAAGCACAGAAAAGTACTAACCAAAATGTAAACAAATGTCAGATAGCCAGCTGGTCTGGAGAAACAAACTACCTAAAGCTAAATAAGCTGTCTCTTCTTAGAGAGGGCATTAACAACCCCCCAAGTCACCACATCAACTACAGACTAATATGAGAATACTTTGTGATGTTTAAGAACAAATTATGAAGAGGAATAATTATGTAAGGAACAGGCATAAGTAGAAAACAAGAGATTAGGCAGCATGAAGTTAAAGAGAAATTCTTGAGAGGGTAACCATACATTTTTCATAGGGAGACCACCTCCCGGACAAAGTGCTCAAGATCAAAGCCTCCTTCCCCTCCTCATCATGAGGAGGTCCTTCAAACAAAACAAGATTAAAATCCTATGCTTCTACATGAGGAACACGTTTCAGCCTTTTTCCCACGTTTCCTTCCTTTTCTTACATTCTAAGTCATGAAGCAAATTCCTTCAAGCTTTGGGAAAATAGGTCATCTCCATCTACTGAGACACTCAAAAGGAACTCAGAATCAGTTTCAGACTCTGATGCTTACCATGCTATGATGATTCATATACTATAATTGGACATTACGTATGCCCAGGGTTCAGTGAAGTATTTGATACGGATATTCACTGAACATTTTCCTGAAGAGCAAGACTACTACAACTCCTACAACAGATTCAGGAAGCAGCAGGGTGAACTTCCTAGCAATTTTCAAGATGGAACTGGCAGATTTATAAAACCATCTAAATGGTATAATTGCATGTGCTAGCAAAGTAAAAATCATAGAATCATAGAATAGTTAGGGTTGGAAGGGACCTTAAGATCATCTAGTTCCAACCCCCCTGCCATAAGGAAGCACTTCTGGGTTCACGTGACCATCTTCAAGTTTGCCTCTTGCGGATAGGTGAGGACAAGTTCAGCAGAACAGCTACAGTTTTCCAACATTCAATTCAACAGACAATTTCTGTCAAGTGCTCTTGGCCTGTATCAGGCTCTAATCCAACAGAGCAACTACTCCTTTTCCGACCTAAAACTCTTCCTGTCTTCCTCTACACACAATAACCATAATAAAGAAATCAGGCAATAGAAATTAAATGAAAATACAGATTTCAAGAACACATTTTCAATATTGTTTCTTAATCTGTTTCTTCCCTAAATAGTAACCACACACTGATACCTGTTTAAGATATTGTGGACTGTAGATATTAGCACTGAGGTATTGTAAAAAAAAAAAATGAACAGGTGGTGATGTTTTTCATATTGCACAAGTTCCAGGGAAGAGGTATCCTTGTAACTCAAATCTTCATTTTCTTAAGTATTGCTGCACTGTCAACCAGTTTCTACAGCTATGCAAGGGTGTCTCTATTTCCCTGCCAATCTAGCAATGCAACACACAGCATCAAACAAAGTGGTAGGTTTGTGAAGAAGCATTATGTGTTTCCACCTTCCAGAACATTAAATGATTCTCAGTTCAAGACTGATACTGAAAACACTGTTAAGCCCATACTGTTCTCTACCACTGCTGTATTGTAGCACTAACACTGATAAGTCTCTTAAAACACTCAGTGAGCATCAGTACGACATTTGTGGTTTTGCTCCTTAAAAAAGACTGTAAAAAGTTTACATGGATAAAAGCAAGTATAAGACAATCTGTAAGAAATGTAATTTGTAGAACTAATTCTTTCTTTTACAGCAACTGTTCCTCTCTCTTCCTACCAGTAGTATGTTAACAACACCAGTAGTCTACTTTACCTCAGAGCTGCTAGGGACTTCTGATCCTGCAGTTGAAATAGTTTCACATAAAGGTCCATTGCATTCTTCCCCTATGGAACATTGAAAGAAAGATAAGATTCACATAAATACATTACTTACTTTAAAGTATTTTTTTGTATCTGAAAATGACACGAACCTCGCAGACATGGAACTATAAACAAGCAAAAGCTGGAAAATAATACTCAGCTACATAAAACCAGAAGATCTTATAGCAGCAAATACAGAAAGAAAGGCTCTCTGTGTCTCACAGCATTTTTCCCCCTTCAGTGTACTCCGTCTTTACTACCTGGTTATAACCTTGCAGTCACATAAACTTATTTTTAACTGTGACAAAAAGCCCCTGTCATTCTTGTCTCCAGTGTCTGCTGGGTTACTGCCTATGATGGTCTTGCCCCGGGAGCTTTACTGCCTCAGTTATGAAAGTTCAGTTATCTCTGGAGTTGCTTGCTGGAAACTGAATAGTTTTATTGTTGCTAAGGGATTAACAATGCATAACCTAGGATTACAGATGCCCATACGAAAGACATCAACAACAGGATCAAGAACAGTAATAACAACTTTAATTACTTGGCTTCTTGTGGTTTAAAAAATCCACAAACTCCCGAAACCTCCTACCTTAATTTTAACAGCAGCATTGAACTTTAAAACAACAAGGATAAGTCAGTTGGGCAAAGACACTGTTATTTAAGTATTAACACTGTAGGGAAAAACCACATTGAGTATCTTCAGATCCCTAAATCATATTGAGATGTTGGCTGGGTTTGGGGCTCTGGGCCTACTCTATCACCAATTTCCTTTGAATTGGTGATAGAGTAGCAATTCAGAGCCCATAAGCTAGAGTCCTGCTTCAGGAAGTTTTTGTAAAGAACAATCTCTGTGCTGTTTAGACAGACCAGCCTCCTAAATCAGGCATCTAAATAACTCCAACCCAAATGGAAAAGGATAAGGAGTTTGGAAAACAGCTTAACACATTCTAGAATACCTAAGGATGTTGCCTCTTCCTTCCAAAAACAGGATTCATCACAATCTCTTCTCCATCAAGGAAGTATTGCTGGGTACAGCTCAGATTGAACACACTGACTGGCACATCTCAGACTGGACCACTGTCAGCTATGGCTAGATTAGTCCTATCAATAAACCAAACCTACTTATTTTTATAACCTGCAAATATTTGCTGTCAAAATTGCATCCAGACAGAATATAAACTGGTTCTTTGAAANCTCTTCTCCAGAAGTATTGCTGGGTACAGCTCAGATTGAACACACTGACTGGCACATCTCAGACTGGACCACTGTCAGCTATGGCTAGATTAATCCTATCAATAAACCAAACCTACTTCTTTTATTTTTATAACCTGCAAATATTTGCTGTCAAAATTGCATCCAGACAGAATATAAACTGGTTCTTTGAAAATCTATAATAAGCTACTTAGAGTAGAGTTTGAAAACATTTTATTTCCTACAATTTTTGTTTAAGTTCACTTACAGAAAATGGTCTCAGTAATTTATAACTGTTCATATGATGTGATCAGAAGCAGGGTAATAGTATATAATGGTATATAACATATAATGAAGCAGTTTCTGAATGTTAAAGACATTCGAGGTTGTCGCACATCTGCTAAAACAAACTATGCCTCCAAAGTCTGTATTAGTAGATACAAGTTGAACACTGGGAACCAGGTGACTACTGCTGCTTTCACCACACAGAGTGAGCCCAGGGCCCAGGAGCAGAAAGCCCAATTGTTTTGTCACTTGACCCTCTGCAGCAGACACAGCCTGGCACCTTGTTCCTGGAGCAACAACATCCAGTTTGCCTGTGCTGCTGAGAGCATTTGAACTGATCCCACGGCCTGTGACAACAGACCTGGATTGTCCTTTCTTTAGTTGTCAAAGTTTAACCTCGGAAACAAGCACAATCCAGAATTCTACATTTTCTTGTGGCTGCCCCATCCCTGGCAGTGCTCAAGGCCAGCTTGGAGAGGGCTTGGGGCAACCTGGTCTAGTGGAAGGTGTCCCTGCCTGTGGCAGGGGGTTAGAACTGGATGAGCTTTAATTTAAGGCCCCTTCCAACACAAATTCAATGATTTTTAAATGCTCTCCCAGTAACACAGATGATTCCTCAGATACCTATGTACCTGTGGAATGAAATCCTTTTCATATCTCTAATCCAGGAAATAAAACTGAATAACCCTAGAGCAGCACACAAGAAGGCAGAAAGAGAATGCAAAACATATTAACTGAGAAGGTACAACATACTTGCAATACATTCACAAGTTCCTGAATAGGAGCAGTAAAAGAAACATGTCCAAGTCATGTAGGAAAGTGCGAAAGAGCTGCAACCCAAAACTGCAACAAGCACACAGAACAGATGCCCAGCTGGTTCTGTCCACAGATAGCTAAGAATTAACTTGCAAATCACACTGCAAAAAGCCTGGCTCCTATGTGACAATGACCCATACAAACTTAAGTCTGACTACCAAGAGTCAGACAGCAGAAAAAAAACCAAAAGGGCAATGGACACACACAAAAGGGAAGAAGGCTTAATGCTGGTTAGTACAATACCTTCTGATGGTGATGGCTTGAACTTGGTGAGAATGACAAGCTCATCTTTAAAGGGAAAAAACACTTCAGTAAGAAGAAGAAGTAAAATCCACTTTTAACATGAACCTATTTAGTAATTCTCTCCTTCACAATACAGCCACTACTTCCAACAAAAGAATAAGCCCTGGAAACCACAGACTGTGATCTACACAGGCAGCATGGAGCAGGTTCCTATTTACCTTTTTGTCCAGGCACCTTTTTTGGCAACACAACGTGGATGCCACTTACCCACATCAGCAGCAGGGAGGACCGTAACAGTTTCTGCTAGCAAGTGAAGCCCCTTTCAATTTTTTCAAGAAATGACAACTTTGCATCTGAAGATGGGAATAAATCAATAAGATTCTGATAAAACCATCATATGTTGTTCTTCAACACTACACACTTTACTGTATGTGAAGAGAGAGAAATGTCTGTACACCACCAACAAATAAGGACGTGTACTAATCGTAAAGAGGCCCTTCAATACAGAATCTGTACAAACTGCAGCCAGTCCTGGCAATTTTTTTGTTCAAAATTAACTACAGAACAACATTATGACTATCAAAACTCATTAAAATTGTTTCTTTGAATATTTATTCAAATCACTGCCCTTTCACAGGCATGCCCATATTCTAGCTGACAGAAATGCCTTTTTCCCCCAGTGTAACCATCAACTCCAACAGCCTTACCGTTGTGCACACAGCTATTTGTAACTCCCTCAACATGTGTGTCTTGGGAGTTTGCACATTAGTGGAAATAAGGAAGCTTCACACAGCCTACAATTTGCAGTATTAACACACACTGTCCCAAACTACACCCTACCGCAGGGCAGACTACTCATAAACTTTCAGTGTGCCACCCCTAAGAATTACAGAGCATTTCCATTTCAATTACAGACTCAAATGATCACATCACCAGTAATCCAAAACAGCTCACAGAAACCAACATCCAGAACTGAAGACTGAAGAATATAATCAAGACCAATTTTGCTTCTTAAAATATAAATAGCTTACCCCACAAAAAAGGTCCTTTTGATAGTGCAATCTTATGATTTCTATAAGAAGCATGAAAAATGGCCTCTTGTGTAAGGAAATGATTAGTCATTCTACATTAGTTTAACTTTGTTCTCTGTGCCTGAATCTCTTTACCTCTACATGGCCAAACTGACAATTTGGGAAAAGATGAAAGGAACTGAACTCCCCATCTGGAGCCATGGGTTAAAAGAAGTGCTTTACTATGATTAATATTTCAGGAATCAAAAATTTGTCCTTCAAAACTTTCCTATTCATTCCATGATAAAAGACAAAAATCTTTAGTGGTCTAGATGCTGACATACTCAATTTTTCAACTGCTGTATCTGCAACTTACAGAACAAATACAGAAGAATTGATTGGAGACCACATGTGAGACTTTCCTAATACTTCTCTTTGATGACTACAATGGCTATCCAGACTTTACAACTCAAGACACCTGCAAGAAAACACACAGCACAAAATAAACCCTGATTATTTTGACCATTTCATTTCTAAAATCTCAGCAAATACCAGTGATGTACGCAGTGCTGTCACAAAAAGGAACAAAGACCTTCTAAATCAAGGCCTCCCTATTTAACTGATTGCTGGGGCGAGGTTAAGTAGCACAGGTTGATGATGCCACAGAACAAGCGATGTATCCAGGACTAGTGATGTACCCCTGTGCACCAAAACTGAGCTGCACATTCTCTGGGAAGTCCAGTCCATCATAGGCCATGTCCCGGTCACAATAGTTGTGCCTCAACGAGGCAAACAGAAGGGCTAGGATACAGGGCCAACCGCAGGACTGCTCACTTGACTCAATTACGAGTACAGTTTGTGGAAGAAAAGCACACTCTGGAGGACACCACAGGCCAGGTTCTGGTCTTCTAAACAGCACAGAGAGGTCTGTCCTGCTTGGGCAGAAGGGATTTCAACCATATGAACTGTGCTACTTGCCCTTGAAGGCCCATGAAAAACTACTCAGCTTTATAACCACCAGCACAGGCACAGCCAGGAATGCTCAGGCATAGAATCATGGAGTGCTTAGTGTTGGAAGAGGCACCCTGCCATAAGCAGGGACACCTTCTACTATGTCCCTTCCACTTCCCTTCCAAGCCCTGTCCAACCTGGCCTTGAGGATGTGAGATGTAATCAACAACATACTGAGGCCAGGTGAGGATCCTGGTCCTGCCTTTACAGAGAAGATGCCCTCAGCATCACAGAAACTCACCACAAACCTGCCACCTCCAGCAGAGAGAGATGGGGACTCTAATACTGACACCCAGTGAGGTCAACACATGAGGTGCATCTTTAATTGCACTTAATCAGTAACTTTCCTGGCAGAGACTGATCTTTGCCACTTCAGCATCATCAGGAAGTTGGGGTCTGCAGCCAGGTGGGAAGAAAAAGGCTCGTCAAGTGCATGAGAAGGTATTTCGGTTTTCCTTCCTTTCAAATTCTGTCACCCTGATTTGTCTGCACCAAGTAGAGGTCACCGTGGTAGATGTGTTTCTACCAGTAAAAATGTTACCATATTAAGTGCTTACACAGCCAAATGGCAGCTGGACAGGTATTTCTAGGGCTCAAAATTTTCATTGTGCTACTAAAGCTAGAAAATCATCTGCACTTGCACACTTACGTTCTATGACAGCACTATTCCAAAGTCAGAGCCAGGATTCTCAGGTGGGTGTTGATAAACTGTTCATTGTTTAGCAGACGTAAGGCAATATTACTACTGGTCCTGCTACTACTTTCAGTATTGTTGCCACAATACTGCTTCTACTTGTTTCCACAATTTTCTTAGACACAGTAACACCAAAGGTCAACAAAACCAAGCACGTAAAAAGAGCTTTCCTACCTGTCATATTGTTCTCATATGCCTGACACCTTTGGTGTATCAGTTTATACACGTACAGATATGCATACATAGAGCAAAACTTCGACGGTTCAGGTAAAAATTAAAATGAACAGAAAAAGAAACAAAACTTTAGTCCTAGATGCCTTGAAGCCATTATTCAATACCCTGGCTGACCGAAAAGAGAGATCAATGTAAAACATGACTATGCATCACTAAATCTGCTATGTACAAATCTGCTATGTACAACCTTTGCTCCCCAAGATACCATCATGGGATTACTGCTGTAGCAGGACCTACTCTGCCCCATTTCCATCTTTGCTAACAAGTCTGATTCAACACTGAGTCAACTAACAGAAATGCCCACTGAACAAAGACCTTTNCCTACTCTGCCCCATTTCCATCTTTGCTAACAAGTCTGATTCAACACTGAGTCAACTAACAGAAATGCCCACTGAACAAAGACCTTTCGGGAGGAAGGTCACTCATTCCAAGTCAGCTTCAGAATGACTATTGTTAAGTGCTTCCATATCTAGGAAAAACAGAGCTTTAAAATGACTTATTAACTAAACTTACATGTATACTGACCATGCCCTCCCAGAGCTGGATGACGGAGTTGCCATGGGGAACTGAGGACCCACCTAGTATGCTGGCTCCTGAACAAGTGACATCAGTGTTATTACTTCACCTATTACTCTGAGAGGTAATAACTGCACTGCTGAGACAAAGATTCAATCTCAGGATTGCATCCCAAGTGGTGATTTACGCATGGTCGGAACTCCTCCTAAGAATTTAGAGCTATTGCTTAACAATGAAAACATTAAACTCTCAGTAAATCAAACAAAATTCATTGGGAACATTTTAAAAGAGCTTTATGATTCCCTTTAAAGAAAACAAATTGCATTCAACTATAGGCTGCTTCAGGGACACGCTAATTTTCAGCATATGCTTCACTGTTAAGTGATTCCAATTAACAGTTAGTTATCAACACATAAGAAGGAAAACAAAAAACCCATTCCTTAATATAGGCATAAATCAATGGAGGAGAAACCGGTTCCTAACCATAAGAAAGTGTCACTTAGCATTTGGAAAAGACATGCAGTTCTCAGTTCTCATCTCTAGTAGACTAAATAGCTATTTTAAATCAGAACTTGAGGTTTACCTGAGGTTTGCCTTCCCTTCTAAAGAACTGAAAAACCTCCCCTTCTGATTAAAAGGCACTGGGATAAAAAGAAAAAATAAAGAAGAAAAACAAAACAAAAGGGGAAAAAAAAAAAGTCATGTATATATTTTGAGCAAAAACCCACAAGCACAGTGTTGTAAAAAATAACCTCAATGGCATTTTAATGTGGTTAAGGCAATAAGCATTACCATATTGTATGCACCAGTATAGACAAGACCTAAAGCATGCTGTGAGCACTCAAATTAACACTTACACCTTCCAGCTATGCTAACTTTGCAAAATGACATACATAAACTAATAAATAGGTTCAGATGCAATCAAAAAGAAAGCCCAGACCAGTGAGAGCAGGATAAAGTCAGGTATTTTTACACTGTGTAGCATTCAGATGCACATAAATAGGGGGGAAGAGGATGGCAAATAAACCTCGTCAGAGCAGGGTGGTGGAATACCAGACTGCCGAAGTCATGAAGCCAACGGCTGGGCTTGTTTGCACTCAGACTATTTATATGTGCAGGGACAGGTTTCATCAGCACCATCTGACTGCAGAGGCAAATACTCAGCTCAGGCAATAGCCTTGACAGGCGTTCTCACATCTCCTTCAGAAAAAGACGGACAAAGGGGAGCCATGGTATTGATTCCGATCACACCCCAAAGGAATTCCGAGCACTTCAAGAAGCGTTCGGTACAGATTTGCTTTCCTAGTGTTGCCAGAGATACACTTAAAATCTTAAGGCATCATTCATGATGCATTTTTCTAATTTCCACTGACATCACTGGTGTAAGCCCGAAAGAACACAATCTCTGATTTCTTTCAGTATTTGCAATATAGAAGTTTTCCAAAGCAGCAGAGGGCCCATTCTATGGACACATTACATGTCCATTCTCCTATGAGAGATCTGCTATAGACACTGTAAGAGAAAACCAAAACATGAACAAGGAACTAATGATGAGGAGATAGTGAAAAACCTGTGGAATGAGGTTTAGTATAAATTAGGAACACATATCATTTGCATTTGCATAAAGAGAGTGAAAAGCGATACACAAAACCCCCCCCCCACCTTAAAGGTACTGTCCTGTGGCAGTGTTCCTGGCTTCATGCTACTTGGACATTTAATTTCTAACAGACAATGTCAGATGCAATTTTTTCTTCCTTCTGGTCCTCACATTCTGCCTAGTTCAACTCTATTTTGGTCAAGCTTCCAATGAAATATATCACTTGGAATCTTGCTAGCGTATTCATCAAGTATTTTATTTCCTCTTATGAAACAACAAAAATATATAAAAAGGCTTTTTACAAATTAATCCCATTTAAAATATTTTTTCTTCTGAATTGGACTTGGCAAGAATTAACATTTTCTGTCCAAAGTGCTTTAAGATGACAGAAGAACACTGGGATTCATATACTGACCTCAGAGAGAAACAGTTTTTATCAACCAAGAAAACAAGCAAGGCCACAGACCATGGCTTCTATCACCCATAATTTCTTCTGTAAGCACCAGTCCGTCAACAGGACTGAAGTACACAAGGGCACCCAACTTGCCAACAGCCTCAAAGCCACGTCTGCTAGTCCTTACTCGTCAGCATAGTCTATTTCTAGCCCACTATAAATTGTGCAGACATAGCTCTCTGATCTGATAGTTAAAGAAAACCCTTCTGAACAACAAACCACGGAGCCCTTTCAAACTTAGAGCTCTTGCAGAAAATGAAACGCCAGCCATCTGCAGCATGATGTACCCACACGGCTTGCTAGGGCACTGCTCTCTTGCCAAAGGCCTCAGATTTCATATTTACCCTTGGGAGCCTCCTAAGGAAAGGGAACACTTGGGATTTCCAGTTATAAGGCTGCACTTTACCCAAAGATATACTAATTACCTAAAACCACCATGTGCAACTTCATTATCTCTACTGGTCCTCACTGAGAGCCAGAGGAGTACAGCTCCAACTGTACCAAAAGACCCAGACAAACCAACAAGATGAAATAATGAGGTGCTTGTACTGTTACGTGCCAATGAGTGCACTGGGAAGAGTCAGATTTGAAGCAGCAGCCTAGAATGAAGTCTTTTAACACAAGCAACAGTAAATCTTGGTCCATTCCTAATTTATTCTGGATGGCCCAACCTGTAACA